>CAUYQV010134792.1:0-15692 GCA_963574575.1 Galagoides demidoff | reverse complement strand
AGAGTGCTGTGGCATCACAGCTCACAGCAACCTCCAACTCCTGGGCTCAAGCGAGTCTTCTGCCTCTGCCTCCCAAGTAGCAGGGATCACAGATACCCGCTACAACGTCCGGCTATTTTTTAGTTGTAGCTGTCATTGTTTGACGGGCTGGGCTGGATTCAAACCCGCCAGCTCAGGTGTATGTGGCTGGTACCTTAGCCACTTAAGCCACAGGAGCTGAGCCTGAATTAAAATTTTTAAAGTATCACATGAACAATGGAGTAATTTTTGATTATTATAGATGAAGGTTTCTCAGTCTAACATTCTCTATTACCATTTTGGGCCAGATAATTCTGTGTTGTGGGTGCTCTCCTGTGCATCATAGGATGTTTAGTGGCATCTCTGGTCACTACCACCAGATGCCAGTAGCACCAGTTCCACCCTGCATGTTTGTACTGCTATGGGCTATGCACTTGAGCCTCAAAGAAACTGAGGCTTCAGTTTCCACTCCTGCACCCTGCAGTGCTCCTACTGCTTGGCCTTCTGTTGAGGATCTGGACATCTCTACCTACATATGGGAGATTCTCCTATTGGCAAACATCAGGCTCCAAAAGGTGGAATCTTAATCTGGGAGTTAGAGACTTAGCAAATTACCTTGGAGGGCCAGAGAACCAAACTGAGAAGGCCTATTATTCCATAAAAATGGTGGGCCCAGATCAGGGAGTCATTGGGTGACAGAGACTGTTTCAAAGTGAAACAGAATGAGTTGTCTATAGATCACCCAGCCAAGCCCCCTTTCCCTCTGGCCAGTTGCCTTTGATCAGGCCAATGACCACCCAATGCAACTGGAGTCAAAGGAACTGTACAGCCTACTTCAGGCAAACAGATAAGAGCAGGGCAAGAATTTTCTCTCTTGTCTGATAAGGAGCCACATAATATCTTCACTTTTGCCTTTTGGCCCACAAAGTCTAAAATATTTACTGTTCTGGCCTTTGCAGAAAAAAAATCACGCAATCTCTGTTTTAGATAAGTACTCATAGAAATGTGATGTAGTATTTGTTATTTATTCTACGTGGTATCTATGTAGCAAAAAAGTGCTATGTGCACATAAATAAATAACCTGAAAGTGTTTTCTTGGTGAAATACCCATGGAGCCTTCACTTGGTTATAAATTGTTGCTAAGGTTTAAGAGGTCTGTTTTCAGTTCAGAACTAAATGAGATAGATTGTAGCAGTTACTCTGAACCAACCAGGTGGAATTAGAAACTCTAACACAACTCTACCTTGTTTTAAAAGCCTTCCAAAGTTTCCTAGTGCCTGTAACAGTGATTTTTTTATTCCCTGGAAAGATTCTCCACCATCAAGCCCGATTTTAACCTCCCTAACTTCACCTTCAGACACTACATATGGCCCTCTCTCTTTCTTCAGCCTGAGTCTTGAGCATCCCTGACTATTAATAGCATCAGGCTATCCTTTTGCAAAGCTGTCCCCAACCAGCCATGAACTGTTGTAAGTTTCTGGGCATTTTTGTTGGTACTCTTCCCTTTTCGTAGAATGTTCTTCCCCATCTTGTTTACCCAGTGAATACCTACTTTAGGGTCCAACTCAAACATCTTTCACTTAACCCATACCTATACTCCCAAAGCACTTGAGGTAGACTTCTATTATGTTACACTGTGGAAGATACGCTTGTGACTGTGTCCCTATAGATGATGAGTGCTTGGAGAACAGGGATGTTATATTTAGCTCTGAACCTCTAGTGCTTAATGTAATTCCTTGATGTTTTGAAAAGATAATTTTTCCACTGGTCTACTACAGAGCCTTCCCCTCCGTATCATTTCTAAAATTCTGTCCTCTTTATTTTTCTTTTTCTAAATTTTTTGTATGTTGCCTAGGCAGGTCTCAAAAATCCCTGCCTCAAGTGATCCTCCTAGCTCAGCCTCCCACAGAGCTAGGATTATAAGCATCAGCTACCACTCCCAGCTCTTTTTTCTGCCTTTCTCTGAATTTTTTTTTTATCTCCTTTCATTTAAAAGACTACAAAAGTTTCTGATGGAAAGATCTGCATCCTTTTAGTCATTCTTATCTTATTCCTGGCATTTAACACACATCTCTTAAGTATTAGGTAAAGAATTGTCTCAATCATGTAAATTACCTGAAACAATAGAATTAGGGGGAAAAAATAAGGATTTTATGCAATAACACCAAGTCCTTTCCTTCTTTATAGTTTGTTGGTGTTTTGCTTTTTTATTTTTTTAATTGTTAATTATTTATTTATTTTTGACACAGAGTCTCACCCTGTTGCTTAGGCTGGAGTACAGTGGCACAATCAATTCGTTATAACCTTGAATTCCTGGGTTCAGGTTATCCTGCTTCAGCCTCCTAAGTCGCTAGGGACCACAGGTGTGTGCCTCCAAATTTTTTTTAATTTTTTGTAGAGATGAGGACTTGCCATGTTACCTGGTCTCCAACTCTTGGCCTCAAGCAATCCTGCCTCAGCCTCCCAAAGCTCTGTGATTACTGGTTTGAGCCACTATATCTTACCTAATTTTTAATTTTTGAGACAAGGTCTCCCACTCTATTATCTGAGCTAGGGTGCAGTGGCATCTTCAACCTCAAACTCTTAGGCTCAGTGATTTTTTTTTTTTTGAGACAGTCTCAAGCTGTTGCCCTGGATAGAGTGCTGTTGTGTCATAGCTCACAGCAACCTTCAACTGGGGCTCAAAGGATCCTCTTGCCTCAGTTTTTCTATTTTTAGTAGAGACAGGATCTCAATTTTCTCAGGCTAGTCTTGAACTCCTGAGCTCGCTCAAACCACCCACTTCAGCCTCCCAGAGTGCTAGGATTACAGGCATGAGCCACCATGCCCATTGGGCTCAAGTGATCTTCTTGCCTCAGTCTCCTGAGAAGCTAGGCCTAATGGCATGCACCACCATGCACTGCTAATTTTTCTATTTTTTGAAGAGGAAGAGTCTCTCACTCTTGCTCAGGCTAGCCTAGAATTTCTGACCTCAAATGATCCTCCTGCCTTGGCTTCACAAAAGTCTAGGATTAAAGTCATGCAGCACTGCACCCAGCCTTTTTTTCTTTTTTAAAAATAGAAATAAACATAAATCATTAAATGTATTTCATATTAAATGCAAGCCTTCAAACTGTATGAAACCAAAAATAGCCAAAAATACTTTGTCCCTGGTATTATCCATAGGTTATACATGTGTGTATATATCTGGAGAAAAGAATATATATTCTCTTAAAGGAAATTTGAAGAAAATTGTAAGGAAATAAAACCAATCAACATGCAATAAAGACAAATGACCTGGACAGTATGTTGGTAGAGTTAAACAAGAAGGAGACTAACATATTGCCCTCCCCCATCCCTTAAAGCAGGGAACTTTTTTTAAAAACAGGGTCTCACTCTATAGCCCAGGTTAGAGTGTAGTAGCACATTATAGCTCACTGTAGCCTACAATTCTTGGGCTCAAGTGATCCTCCTACATCAGCTTCCCAAGTAGCTAGGACTACAGTGTGAGAGCCACTGTGCCCAGCTAATTTTTTTTTTTTTGAGAGAGATTGGACCTTGCTGTGGTGCCCAGGTTAGTCTCAAACTTCTGGCCTTCTAAAGGGTGGGACTATAGGTATGCACCACACCAACCTGCAGCACATAACTTCTGAAATAGTACTGGAGAAAGACTAGGAAATCCATACTCACCAATGTTCATTGTAGACCCTTGAATGCAATGATATATTGATATATATATGTATAATTATGACAGAAGCAAGGTCAACAATTCTGACCTTTAGTACTTTTCTAATTGACAAGAGGTTGGGGGATAAGTGGAATTTGTCCTCAACAGCCTTACTAATAAATTCACTAAACAGGTTAGCATGAAGGATCTTGTGATTTAGTAGAAAGTTCATGTGATAATAGGAATAGTAGAATGTTTTCCAAACTTAAGAATCATTCGTTTTCACTTGTACAATTGATTTTTACCTGTAAATTGACTCAAGTAGAAGTTTTTTACTTAAATGTATTTCAAAAAGCAACCATCTCTATTATAAACAGAAAATCAGTATCATTTGGCATAAGTAGATGTTATACATTTAAATGTTTGTAAACACAAATGCTCTTAAATTCAAACAAAGCAGCAGAGAGGTAGTAAGGATAACTAACCTCAAACTAAGAACAGTATCCCTGATAAAAATCAAAAGAACTGAAAAAGAACTGAAAAGCAAATTATTTTCCCACCCCAGGTCTCAAGGCCATGTAATGCTGGGTCCTGTACTACCTAAAATCATCTTATTTCAAAAACCTTGCAAAGCCCAAATCCTCCACTCACTCCCAGACCTTATACCTCCCCAAAGAATGGAATTACCACCCTCTCTCTACTAAGCCTAAGTAAAAGGGATGGATTTCACGGCACAGTAGGCAAAACCTTAAGAGCCATTCAGAACACTGGGTTTAAAAAACCTACTAATGTCCTAAATAGGTCATCTCTAAAGGACAAGGCCACTTCGCTTCCACTAGCTTTATTTTTTGGTCAAGAGGGGTCAAGGAAACCACTAGAACACAGGTCAGGACTAACAAGCACTAATACAGGTTGATTCTTCCTCCAAAGGCACTTACTTGGCAGAGGCCTGAGCAGCTACTCAAATGGCTGAGTCTGGTCCCTACTAGAGGGGATGACTTTTCTTCACTTCCACTGAGGCTGGAGCACTCTCAGTGGAGACAGACTGCTGGGCCTGCCTGGCTGGAGGTGTGGCGTCAATGTCAGGTGATGGGATGTCAGGGAGCTCCTGAGATGGTTTCTGGTTGGGCTGTGGTGGACTCTCAAAACCCTCAGCAACCTGATTCTTAGGAACCTGGAGGTCATAGGACGACTGCTTTATAAAAATCTCTGGGATCAAAGAGGTGCTCTGGGTACCCTGATAAGTTTGCCGCAGGGCCTCCAAATTGTGGACAGGCTGTGAGTCCACAGTCTGAAAAGACTGGGCAGCTGCAAGCTGCATTAGAGAGACCTGGGAGGCCAGACTCTGGGTTCCAGAACCCTGACCGGGCTGAGCTTCAGTTTGAGGAAGATTCTCAAACTGGGTCTGTAAAACCACAGGATGGCTCTCAGAGCCCAAGGGCACTGCAGGCTGCTGCGTCAGGGCGAGGGTAGCTGGAGGCTGGGTCCTAGGGGCCACTGAAACTACAGGCTGGCTCCTAGAAATGGCTAAAGGCTGACTAACAGAGACCAAAGAAACTACAGGCAGGCTCTGAGAGGCCAGGGCAGTGGGAGGGAGAGGCTGGGTTGGTGGGAACATAGGCGGCACCAGTTGGGTCGATGGTTGCTGACCAAACCACGGCGGCCCAGCGTAAGAGTCTGGGGAGACAACTGCCTCTGAATGTTTGTCATCTTCAGGCTTGGGACCCAGATTCTCTTTGCAAGAGTCTTGAAGGGCACCTCTCTCTTTGTCACTTTCCCCTCCTTCTGCGTCCTTGTTCTCCTTTTCCAGCTGTTTTTCCACCAGGCCCGACACGGTCATTTTCAGAGAAGGCGTACTTTGAAGGGTCCTCTGGGGGCGCCGCCGCCGCCGCCGATGGATCCGCAAAAAGGTGCTGGAGACTTGGCCGATGGTCAAAGAGAAGCGGTGGCTGACGCTCTGGCGCAGGGCATGCACCACGGCGGTGGAGGGCACGCAGGAGGTCCTCTTCTTGGTCTCTTCGGGAAGCAGTTCGATGTTGCCGGTGTACCAGGAGATCCACCAGAGCAGGCTGAAGAAGATGATGATGGAACCCAGGTACACTAGCATGTCGTAGAACAGCAGGTTGGCGAAGACGCCGGTGAACAGTACCGCCACGCCCACTGCGTCGAAGATGACACCCAGCCAGAAAAAATGCCTGCAACGGCCCAGGCCTGACCGCTTCCTGGACCTCTTCACGGGCGCTACTGAGAGTTCCATGGGCTCCCACTGTCCCCGCCACCGGGTGCACAGAGGCTACCGGGCAGACCCCGCGGCTACTACAAGGCCCCGTGCGGCCTCTGGGTACTCATGGCAACGTCGCAAGGGGGCTTACAGGGGGCGGGGCCAGAGGGCAGCAAAGTGAGGTCGCCTCGGATCTGCCCTAAGGAGGAAAGGGCCACCGTCCTGAAGGCGCGCCTGCGCACTGGGTCCCGCCACCCGCACAGCTGCCTTCTGCGCCTGCGTAGCGCTCCCTACCCCACCCTCAGAGCGCGGCTTGTCCCAGGATGTGGGAGTGGTGAGCTAAATGACCTATGGGGCTGCTGCACCAGAGCCGAGGGAACAGATTTTGTTCCCGCGTTCCAGATGTGATGTAGCCACACTCATCTCCCCACGCCTCTGGGCCTTCCTGAGGGAAAGCGGGATCCTGAAGGAGAACAAAAGGCAAGGTCCCTCTTCTAGGAACGTGGCCCATACACCTGGGAGTGCAGTCACTTTCTGAGTTCAGTTTTTTGTTTTGGTGAAGAAATAGCGAAATTAGGCTCTGTTGTCAGATCTGGATTCCAGTCTTATGTACTTGTGAGGACTGTTAATATGCTGGAGCTAGTTAATAGCAGATCAGGAGGTGACGTCCCTTCGAGTCTTCCACCCTCTCCAGTTTCTTCCGTTTTTCTTGGCTGAACTGATTGCCCAGACCCTTCCTTCATGGTGAAGCTAAAAAGAGGGACTTTTCCTACTACACCCAAGTAAGTAGGAAAACAGGATGAATAATTGAAAAGTTGGCTGGAACCTGTAAAGTAAATACCCTTAAAATGAGCTCATTTCTTTTTTCTTTTTTTTTCGAGACAGCCTCAAGCTGTCACCCTGGGTAGAGTTCTGTAGCATCATAGCTCACAGCAACCTCCTGGGCTCAAGCGATTCTCCTGCCTCCACCTCCCAAATAGCTGGGATTACAGGCACCCACCACAACGCCTGGCTATTTTTTGGTTGCAGCTGTCGTTGTTTGGCGACCCTGGCTGGATTCGAACCCACCAGCTCTGGTGTATGTGGCTGGCGTCTTATCCTCTTGAGCTACAGGCGCTGAGCCAAAATGAACTCATTTCAAGCTTTGAGAATAGAGTGCAAGAAAGTTAAAACCTGTTTCAGACCTGGTGTCATTCAGGTTATATTAACAGAAAGTTATAACCAAGTGCTGGACCTTGGTTGCTAATTGACAAAGGTGGATTTTTTTTTAAATTAACTTTAAAGTCGAGAATAATTTAGGTTCATAGAAAATTTGTAGGCCAAGTGCTGGCGCCTATAATCCCAGACTTTAGGAGGCCAAAGTGAGAGAGGATACCCAGAAATAGTGAGGTCTAAGAGAACCTAGCTCTTCTCAAGGAGACCCCAAGGACACAGCTGCAAGGTTCTCCCCGGTGGTGACTCCACTCTTAGTAATTTGAAGAAATTTACCTTCCTGGGACGTAGAAACTGACACTTGTTTAAGCTTGGGTAAAAGTAAGGTGACCAGACGCGGGACAGTCCCAATTTTCAACAATTTGTCCCGCGTCCAGATTTTTGGAAAAGATGCATGACAAGCTAGGGAAGGGGGGGCACAACAGGAAGGGAATATACAGTTTTTGGCTGCTGAGAAGATTAATGTAACTCCATTTGAGAATGAAGAGGTTAATGTAACTTCATTTGGAAATGAAAAGGCTAATGTAAACTCCCTACTCCCCTCCTGGGCAATGTCGCCCAGGTGGACCCGTGCCCTACTCCTTTGAGCCATAGGCACCACCCTATACATAATTTTTTTTAATGTATTACATTTGTAAATTGTACTTATGTTGAAATTTTTAAAAAGTTACAACACTATTTTTGCATTCTATGAAAATTTTTGTTGCTCCATATACACCAAATTTTTAATGAAGAACACACCCCTCCTCTGCCCCACCCCCATCAATGGTGTCCCGCTTTACCAATGTTAAAATCTGGTCACCTTAGGTAAAAGCCCCTGTTCTGTAAAAGTCTGGAGCCCACTTCTCCAGCTTAATTCAAACTGACCAATGAGAGAGGTACTCGTGGGCTGGAACTTTTTGACTGGAGATAAAAGGGAGAAGACAGAGCTAGCCAAGGAGCAGCCATTTGGGTATTCTGCTGCTCAGACAACTGGAAGAAAGCCCTTTCTCTTTTAAACACAGTGTTTGGGTGTTTGTTCTCTGCGTTGGACCTGGTCTTCCTACAACAAAGGTAGGAGGATCACTGGAGCTAAGGAATTCAAGACCAGCCATGGCTGCATAGTGAGCCCCACCATCACTACCCAAAAAAAGTTGTGAAGATAGCACAAAGGGTTCCCCATCCCTCCTTTGTCTTAATGAATTACTTGAACTAATCAGTAAGACCACTTCTGAACTGAGGTGTGCCTAATGCCACACAATGAAAACATGGTCCAACTTCCTAACATGTCAATTTTCTTCATAGTAGATATAATATGCATACATATATTTTAATACATATATATATATGTTTTTCTAAGTACCTAGAACCTGGGTACATGCCACCATGTCCAGCTATTTTTAAAAAAAAAATTTTCTGGAGACAGGGTCTTACTATGTTGTCCAGGCTGTTCTTAAACGCCTGCACTCAAGGATCTTTTCACTTTGGATGAGATTCCTGTGCCTGACCACAAAATTCATTTTAAGGCATGTAATGATGCATGCTATAATATTTTTTTTTCCACAAGGAAAAAGTATTTAATGAACCTCCCCTCTATGTGGCTTCAGGCCCCTCTAACACCCTCAATCTTCTCTTTAGCTCTTCTGCTGAAGAATTTGGCCTTCATAATGCCTGGGTGCTTTGAAGTTTTCTCTTCCCCAAAACTTTGTACTAGCCCAGTTGAGCAGATCCAGTCTTGTTTTTGGCAGCATTTACCTGTGTCTATGTCTGCTCACTGACCAATGTCTGTAATTTATCAAGGTTGACAGTTAGGCAATAGCTCTGGTTCCTGTTTAAGTGGTAATACCTCATACTAACTTTCCCAAAGTAACCTGGGTGATATTTGTCAAAGTTGATCCTGCGGTGATGCATGCCACCAGCATTACCCCGGCCTCCTGGGTGCTTCTAGCGCTTGCAGATACAGCCATGGCCATAGTTCACGTGGTTGTTTCAAGAAACAGATATCCTTTAACCTTCAGAGACAACCTGTTTCTTCAGAAAAGAAGTAAAACATCACTTTTTTACCCCTCACTTTTAAAACTATATGGTACAGGCCAATCATGGTGGCTTATGCCTATAATCCTAGCACTCTGGGAAGCCCAAGCAGGTAGGTTGCCTGAGTTCAAGAGTTCCAGACAAGCTTGAGCAAGATTGAGATCCTGTCTCTGCCAAAAATAGAAAAAGTATCCAGGAGTTAGGGTGAGTGCCTGTAGTCCCAGCAACTCAGAAGGCTGAGGCAAGAGGATTGCTTGAGCCCAAGAGTTTGAGATTGCTGAGAGCTTTGATGCCATAGCACTCTAGCCCAGGTAACAGCAGAGACTCTGTCTCAAAATATGTATATATATGGTATAGATTGTCATTAGATAATTACTGTAATATGGATTTTTCACAGGGAACCACTTTTATAACCCAGATTTATAATTTTCTCTCCTAATTAAGCTTGTGATTTCAGTGCTCTTTCACAAGCTGTGGAGGATCTCATTAACCACACTGTAGGTTATTATCAGGCAGTCATTATCACCCTGTTGCCAGGAAGAATCCACCAAATATAGAAAAAAATCAGCAGTATGTCACAGTGGGGACCTACCATTACCATCTTTCCAAAGGCTAAATATAGGATACCCTAGACCATGATCTCATAATCTTTTTGAGCCTGACCAATGCCATGACCACCAGGAAGACCAATGTCATGACCCCCTAGCCCTTAGAGAACAGAACAAAAATTAAAAATAGATAAAGACAATTAAAAATAGAAATATGTGAGAGGAAGATAAAAAGGGATATCTTAGTTGTTGTACAAGAAATTTTTGTGGGAAAGATGAGAAAAGTAGAGAAATCTCTACCAAAGGAGAGAAATAAAAAATATGGAAAGACTAAAAGGGTCCAAAAAACCATAGCAAAAATGGAACAGCTCTTGCTATGGAACAAAGTAAAAATAAAAAAAATAAAAATATGACTGAACAAAACAAGAAAAACAAAAAACTAAGTAAAAAATTGAGGAAAAAAGAAAAAAACACATTTTTTGTGTGCATAACAGTATATTTCCTATATATTAGGAGGCACTGTGGTGTTAGGAGACAGAGAACACACACAGTCATTTTCCTATATAAGACAGGGATTGGAAGCCCCTATCTAGTTACTGAGGCTACCCTGTCCAATCTTCCTGACTTATTTGCCCTCAATCCAGGCCTGGTTGCTTCACAATCATTCAGTCCCTGCCAAATTGGGATCCTGAAGCTCTTACCAGATTTCTTAGGAGGCACATCGTGACCTTCCAAACAGTGCCCCTAACAACATGTTCTTCCCAGTGGTGTGTGGGTCTAAGGATGGTTGCACAAGCTCATCAGATGGCACCAGAGCCAGCTATACACTAGGACCCTGTGGACTATTCCTCCCAGTTTGCCTTCCCACAATGGCAGTGCCTTGGCAGTAGCCAAGCTACTGGGAGTTCCACACACGCCTCTTCCCCTGGTATTCAGTCCCAGCCACCAGATGCTGTTTGAGTTTACTCACTAGTGTAAGCCCTTCCAAGGCAGCTACAGGGAGAAGCCCAGTCCAAAACCAATAAACTGCAGGACAGCTCCTTCCTTTCTCTAGTCCTCTACAGGAGGGCTGGCCAGCCTCTATCCATACCCTTGCACTTGCCTTCTGTGCTGGTCTTCCTCAGCTCTAGACCTTGTTGGCTCCTGAGGTCCCCTACTGCTTCACTGTGCCCTAAAGCAATGTTTCAGGGTAGTATCTCCCAGCCAGAGGTGGCTGAAGTCCTCTCTCCCCTGTCTCACCAAGAGTGGCTGGTAAGGTGATGTCTCTAGTCTGCCATCTTGCTCCAATTGCCTAGACACCAAGAATTTAAATAATTTTTTAGTATAATCATATCACAAACATTGTCTGAGATGTAGTTATACTAAATAATTTCAGTTTATCTGAAATTTAAATTTAAGTGGGCATACTATGTTTTTTATTTGATAAATATGCAGTTCCTATTTAAATATCCCACACATACTTTTTAATTTTAAACTTACAAAAGGATAAAATGAAAAAAAAAAGGATAAAATGAATACATCCTTCCTAGAACAAATCCTTTTTGTGGACACGACATAGTGGCTCATGCCTATAATCCCAGTACTCTGGGAGGCCGAGACAGGTGGATTGCTTGAGCTCAGGAGTTTGAGACCAGCTTGAGCAAAAGCAAGAACCTATCTCTAAAAAAAAAAAAAAAAAAATCCGGGTGTTGTGGTGGGTGCCAGTAGTTCTAGCTACTTGGGAGGCTGAGGCAAAAGGATCACTTATGCCCAACAGAGGTTTCTGTGAGCTATGATGCCACTTCACTCTCTATAGGACAACTGAGTGAGACTCTGTCTTAGAAAAAAAAATCCTTTTTTGGCCAGGCACATGGCTGACACTTGTAATCCTAGCACTCTGGGAGCTTAGGAGTTGGAGAGTACCCTGAGCAAGAGCGAGACCTGGTCTCTACTAAAAATATAAACATTTGTCAGATGTGGTGGTGGGTATAGTCTCAGCTACTTGGGAGACTGAGGCAAGAGGGTTGTTTGAGCCTAGGAGTTTAAGGTTGCAGTGAGGTACAATGCCACCACTGTATTCTACTCAGGGTAACAGAGTGAGACTCTGTCTCACAAAAAAAGAAAGTCATTTTATGAAAAAGACTCTTGCACTCGAATATTTATTGCAGCACAATTCATAATTGCAAAGATGTAGAATTAACACAAGTGCCCATCAAATATGGGCACTTAATAATGAGTGGATTAATAAAATGTGGTATATGTATACTATAGATTACTACTCAGCCATAAAAATAAATGAGTTCATGTTTCTTCCAACAATGTGTATGGAATCAGAGACCATTATCCTCCACGAAGTATCTCAAGAATGGAATAACAAACACCACATGTATCTCTAATAATATGGAACTAATTGATGGGCATACATGGGCACAGAAAGAAGTAAAAATGTTGGAAAACAAGAAGGGAGCAGAAGGGAGGTAAAAACCTACCTAACGGTTACAATGAGCGTTACAATGAGCACTATTCAGGTTACGGGCACACTTAACAGCCCCAACTAAAGCATTTTAAAAGCTATTCATATGACAAAAACATTTGTACCCCCTTACTATTTTGAAATTTAAAAAATAAGAGTACTTGCTAGAGTTTTTTCCATGAAATGCGATTTTGGACTATAACTAATTACAAATGTTTTTAGAGAAGAATTCACAACAATAACTGTGCATCTACCAAATAGCTAGGGCTAAATCTGATGAAAGTTCCCAAAGAAATTTGGTCACTTGCATCATTTTAAGGTAACAACCAGAATCATGACTGATAGTGTCACATCATGTTCATCATCCAGTTTTTATAAATTTCATGGAATCTTTTATAAAATTGTTTTATAAATAATATATAATCATGGCTGCACCCTTAACTCAGTGGGTAGGGCATCAGCCACATACATTGAGGCTGGTGGTTTCAAACCCAGCCTGGGCCTGCTAATCAATAATGACAACAAAAAAATAGCAACAAAAAAATAGCTGGGCATTGTGGAAGGCGCCTGTAGTCCCAGCTACTTGGGAGGCTAAAGCAAGAGAATCTCTTAAACCCAAGAGTTTGAGATGACTGTAAGCTGTGATGCCACAGCACTCTACCAAGGGTGACATATGAGACTCTGTCTCAAAAAGAAGTATATATATTTCCAAAGGTGGAAATGTCCAAAGGTGACATATGAGCCTCATATGTCCAAAGGTGACATATGAGACTCTGTCTCAAAAAGAAGTATATACATATAATATATATATTATATGTATAATATATACAATTATATTATGTAATATAATTGTATATATTATATATACATATTATATATACATAATATAATATAATTACATAATATACAATATATAATATATATTATATGTATAATATATATATAATATACATATATAGGATACGGTATATATATAGTATATATATATCACTAAAGTACATTAGTATAACCATAGAAATATAACTTTAGAAGAGATATAATAATCAAAATTACAATTGTTAACATTAGGTTTTTTGAATTTATATAATTTTTTTCAACATTTATATAAATAGCATGCTCTTAAATGTAATGGAAAGAAGATCTTATATCACCTATCAATCAACAATTCCTCCCATAAAACTTGTCAAATAAATCTAATTATTTAGTGTCTTTATAAGAGGAGTGATGCATTGTTTGTGGCTCTCCAGGCACCCAGCTGGAAATCTCAAAGTTAATTTTAAGCCAAAAAGATTTAGTTTAGGATTTTCATCCCAGTGAAAGCTGCCAAAGATGTTAAAGGTTCAAAACTACTTCATTAAGATGGACTCACAGGTCACTGTGGGAAATAATAGTTGCTCATTTAAGCAGGGTGATAATCAAAAGACTTCAAAAGCTATACAGAAAGTTACGTGGATGTAAAAACCTTAACCTTTAAAGGTCAGTTTTCTAGGCTGAGCAACAGAGACACCCTGTCTCTATAAAAAATAGAAAAATCATCCAGGAATGATGGCATGGGCTTATAGTCTCAGCTACTCCAGAGGTTGAGATCGGAAGATTGCATGAGCCCAGGAGTTTGAAGTTGCAGTGAGCTATGATTCTCTGCACTCTAGGCAGGGTGACAGAGCAAGACTTATTCTCAAACAAACAAACAAACAAACAAAAAACAACTTTGTTGGCTTTTTGGGAGCTAGTTACTAATACAGAAAATAAAAACTCTAGCAGTGTGATTGCTTCTCCCAGGGGAAGCTCACCTGCTATGGTTAAGTCAAAAGTCAAACTTGGTAGGAAGTGTTCTTGAATTTAATCAGACACAGGAAGAGTGTTTCTGGAGTTATGGGTACACACTATATCATGAAGTTATATAAACAAGAAAATTAGGGCCTCAAGCAAGGGAATACATAGCTCTTAGTAACAGCATAGGAAATTTCCTCGTTACGTGGAATAATTCAGACATATCGACAAAAGCCCAGAGTACAGAATCAAATTATATTGTAGAAAAACAGCTTTTCTAGACCTTCATGATAAACCTTTCAGTAGAGTTAGAACCGGAGAAAAAATGTTAGAGAAGTTGATGAAAAGGTGGAAGGACAGATTTATTACCTTAGCCAAATGAAAAGATACACTTTTTCAAGGGGACAAAGAACAGAAGGCAATGATTTGTGACCTGCAGTTAGGTACAGCAAAAGCTGAACTTCTGAGATATAAATTTAAGAAGTTTCAAAAAAAATAACCTCTAGAAATTAAATTACTACCTGAATGAAAAAGACAGCAATTTCAGTCTAAAACTAGGGGAATTAATTAGATCTCAGGAAGAAACTGGACTAATTTTGAATGTGGCTGTTAAAGGGGGTTTCAGAATTTAAATTCAAAACTTCTTGAAATTTTATTAAGAAAAATATCAATACTTGAAAAAACCTTATCATTCTAACATAGGGAACCAAATGTTTTATTTTTTATTAGTGTATTTTAAAATTTGAGACAGAGGCTTTGTTGCCCTTGGTAGAGTGCTGTAGTGTCATGTGATCAATCCTCTTGCCTCAGTTTTTCATTTTTAGTAGAGATGGGGGTCTCACTCTTGCTCAGGCTGGTCTTGAACTCATGAGCTCAAGCAAGCCACCCACCTCAGCCTCCCAAAGTGCCGATTACAGGCATGAACCACTGTGCCTGGCCTTTAATAGCATATTTTTGAAATCAAAGTTCAATCTTTAGAAAGACTTATAAATAATTTTTTTTTTGAGACGGAGTCTCATGTCTCCTCGGTAGAGTGCTGTGGCATCACAGCTCACAGCAACCTCCACCTCTTGGGCTTAAGCAATTCTCTTGCCTCACCTCCCAAGTATCTGGGACTACAGGTGCCTGCCACTACGCCCAACTAATTTCTTGTTGCAGTTGTCATTGTTGTTTAGCTGGCCTGGGCTGGGTTTGAATCTGCCAGCCTCAATGGCACAGTAACCACTGTGCTACGGGTGCCGAGCCCACATCCAGATTTCTTCTGTAAATTCTCTTTTCATGACCCTTATTATGACTTACACAGACAATATTTATTTATTTATTCATTAATTTATTTATTTTTGAGAAAGCGTCTCACTATGTCGCCCTTGGTAGAGTGCTGTGCTGTCACAGCTCACAGTAACCTCAAACTCTTGGGCCTAAGTGATTTTCTTGCCTCAGCTTCCCAAGCAGTTGGGACGACAGTTGCCTGCCACAACACCTGGCTATTTTTGTTGTTGTTGTTGTCATTGTTGTTTGGCAGGCCCAGGCTGGGTTCGAACCTGCCAGCCCCAGTGTATATGGCTGGTGCTCTAGCTGCTCTGGACTTTCTGCTTTGTTCTATACTTCCTGTTTCTTAAATTATCTCATCCATTCATTCTAAGACAAACATTTACCATATAAAATCTGTTCCAGGCGGCGCCTGTGGCTCAATCGGCTAAGGCGCCAGCCACGTACACCTAAGGTGGCGGGTTCGAATCCCCAGCCCGGGCCCGCCAAACAACAATGATGGCTGCAACCAAAAAATGGCCTGGGCGTTGTGGCGGGCGCCTG
>CAUYQV010134790.1:0-20206 GCA_963574575.1 Galagoides demidoff | reverse complement strand
AATAATAATAATAATAAAACTAGCCAGGTGTTGTGATGGGTGCCTGTAGTCCCAGCTACTTGGGAGGCTGAGGCAAGAGGATCATTGGAACCCAGGAGTTTGAGGTTGCTCTGAGCTATGACACGATGGTACTCTTGTCTCCAAAAAAAAGTTTTCCTTAATTGAGATGGCATCCTAGCCTAAAACATTGCCATTACCTTCCAAATGATTAAATATCATGACAGAGAAAATTGAAAGTGTATAAACTATATATAAAAATGTAAATCGATCTATTTTACTAGTTAGAAACCAAATCTTAGATAAGTTTCCTTCCTCTTTAATAAAATATGCAAGTTGCCCTCTGAATGTTTAGCTATGCAGCAGAGCTAGTTTAGTTTGGATTCATGGTTACTATATTTTTGTTGCCATTCATTGAAGGAAAAATACTGATCCTCTAGAACTGCACTACAGTGGACAGATTACATCTTTTGAAAGTGTCTTACGGCAGCTCCCATAGCTCAATGGGTAGGGTGCTGGCCACATGCACCAGGGCTGGTGGGTTCGAACCCCAGCCCTGGCCTGCTAGGGGAAAAAAAAAAAAATAGCCAGGCGTTGTGGCAGGTGCCTATAGTCCCAGCTACTCAGGAGGCTGAGGCAAGACTTGCTTAAGCCCAAGAGTTGTAGGTTGCTGTGAGTGGTGATGCCACAGCACTGTACCAAGGGCAGCAAATTGAAACTTATCTCAAAAAAAAAAAGAAAAAGTGTCTCACATTTAATGGTTTTTGTATTAAAACATTGGAACTACGTACTAAGCAGGACACATTGGATATTATACTCTCATTGTTGATTGTGTTGTCAATGCTTGTGTAGATGTTGAAAGTGTGATGAACAGCGTGGTATCCCTCCTCTTGATCTTGGAACCGGACAAGCAAGAAGCTTTGATTGAAAGCCTATGCGAAAAGCTGGTCAAATTTCGTGAAGGTGAACGCCCATCTCTGAGACTGCAGTTGTAAGTTAAGAATTGAAAAAGCCTTGGTATATCGAGAGACTATTTTCCTGTCACTAACTTTTAATGATTCAAAGCAGGAATTCTGGAACTTGACTCTCAGATATGGCTCTTACTAGCTGTGACCTTGGACAAGTCATTTAACCTTTTTGCACCCCCATTTCTTCCTTTGGAATATGAGGTTATTAATAGTACCTGCCACAGATTTGTGGTGAGAGCAGGTAACCAGAAGTTAATACCATGACTACTAATCTCAAATGTTGTTTTATTATTTTTAATCAGGCTAAGCAACCTTTTCCATGGAATGGACAAGAACACTCCTGTAAGATATACAGTGTATTGCAGCCTTATTAAAGTGGCAGCATCTTGTGGGGCCATCCAGTACATTCCGACTGAGCTGGATCAAGTGAGTTACTATGTGGAATATTTGTTCTGTTTATAAGAAATGTACCTTTATATTACATGTGTAGCTGAAGTAGCAGATACATGTATTCTAAATGTTACCTTTTCAATTGTGAAAATATATTTAGCTGGGTTACAGATTGTCTCTTTTTGTTAATCTCACCATAGGTTAGAAAATGGATTTCTGACTGGAATCTCACCACTGAAAAAAAACACACCCTTTTAAGACTACTTTATGAGTCACTTGTGGACTGTAAAAAAAGGTAATTCAGAAGTAATGAACTTACAACTTACAACTCAGCAGACAATATAAAGCGATGGGAATGTTTTAAAGACAAGTAGGGCCTGTAATTTGCTCTACTTTGTTCTCCAAAGAGTTACTTTAAATCTATTTCTATAAAATTTGCCTGCTAAGTTAAAGATAACTATAAAAATGAAAGTAGTTTTCTCTCATCTCTAAACTATATAAAAAGCAAAACTTGCTTTTGTTCTAAAAGTAGTATTTTTTTTGTTTTTGAGACAGCATCACTGTCACCCTCAGTAGAGTGCTATGGTGTCACAGCTCACAGCAACCTCAAACTCTTGGGCTTCAGCAATTCTCTTGCCTCAGCCTCCAAAGTAGCTGAGACTACAGGTGCCCACCACAACACTTGGCTATTTTTTGTTGCAGTTGTCTTTTTTTTAGCAGACCTGGGCTGGGTTCAAACCTGCCAGGCTCAGTGTATGTGGCTAGCCCCATAACTACTGTGCTGTGGGTGCCGAGCCTAAAAGTGGTATGATTATTAATCCCAAAGCTATATGTAACATGAGACTAATTATTTGATGGTGCTTTGATGTCTTTGTACAGGGTAGTACTATCACTTTTTTTTTTTTAACCAATCAGAAGTTATCGCAGTCTCCTGTATAAGGAATAGACTATACCAAATGTGTACCTGTTGAACTTCTCAAGGTCTTGGGTTTCTGAGTCTTGTCATTAACCCAGCAAACTTTATACCCAAAATACCCTTCATATACAGGCCTGTATATGGTTACAAATGGGATGGGTTCTGCAGATTTGTTGTTAAATTGAATTTATATAAGTTAGAACAGGTACAGTTACCTATTACCTGGAATAACCTCCATTCATAAATGTGAGTTATATGTAAGTCAGATGTTTATAGCTCAGTATGTTTACTGCCTTTACCCAGTTTTAGGACCTGCCAGATGATAAGTTTGGCCCAGTTCATGGAATTAGTGCTGTTTTGTGTGATGAAGGATACTTTTAGCTTTTTTGCACTAGTTTTTCAATTTCTCTTTACATAGTGGTTAAACATTTTCAGAAAAAGTAACATTCAGTTTCATTTTCTTGTACAAATTTTATACTGGTTTTTAGTGGTGGAGTGTTTCATGTATTAGAATCAGCAAGGTTAGTATGTTTCTGTTATTTTAAATGAAGTAATGTAAGCTTTTTGTGAACAAATTAAAATACAAGAAGAAATGTATTTTTGTTGAGAAAGTTGGATCATGTCATAAAAGAAGATAGTGGAGGATCTTGGCTTTCATTCTGAGGCAGTAGACACTGCCAATTGCATACTGGTGTACTCATGACAGCTTTCTAGCCATTTGTCAGTAAAGTGTTAATATTAAGTAGCTTATAACAGAGTCCTTTTCAAATGGAGGACTTAAAAACGATTGAAGAAAGAATGCATATTTTAATGCAAACTTTAAACATGCAGGCTGTGGGGTCAGACTGCTGAGCTTTAAGTCTTAGGTTTGTTGCTTGTTGTGTGAACCCAAATGAATTATTTAACATGTCTGAACCTCAGTGTCCAACTTCAGAGAGGAAATAGTAATAGTACTTACCCCAAGACTGTCAGCAAAATCAAGATAATGTATGTAAAAAGTTCTTAAAACCTTATTATTGAAAAAACACTTAGTGTTGGATATTACTATTTCTTTCCCTCTCCTTTTCATTTTTTTAAGCTCACCTTTAGGAAGTTAGTTAATTTTCTGAATTAACTCAGTAATTTTAAATGATGGGTGTTGTGATTTTGCTGTGAATGTCTTTTGCTTATCAGAGGTGATAAGCACTCACCAGGCAAGAAACTGAGATAGAATCTGAGTACCCATTTGTTTTAGACGTACTGATGTTAAACATGTTAGAAAATATTTGCAGCATTTGTCTCAGGTGATGTTTTCTTTCTTGAAACGTTTTCTTCAGTTGGCTTTTGGGACCCTCTCTGTGGATTCTTTTCTTACCTCATTGACAACTCCACATTTGTAGGTTTCTCATCTTCCCTAACTCTGAACATTGGAGTAATTCAGTCCTGGGACCTTTCCTGCATCATTACATTCATTTTATATTGTTTTGTGTTTTTTTGCTGTGATTGTAGAAGCTTCTGGCAGCTAAATGTATTTTTGGAGGGGACAGTCATTTGTGTTGCTGATTGTTGAGTCCACCACTGAACACTTAGCATCCCTGCCCTCCTTGCTGTGAGGCCGGTCTGTGTCATTCGTGTTTCCCAGTCAGCAAAGCAGCTCCCATACTCTTAGACCTACCCCAGGGCTAGGAGAGGTGTTGCTGCCTCCGGTGATCTCATTCGGTCTCGTACCTTCAGACACCATCTATAGGTTGATAATTTTAAATTTTTACCTCTTGTATTTCTTCTCCAAACTCCAGATATCTATTCTTATTTAACATTTCCATTCTTACATTCAAAAAGCATCTCAGACTTTACATCCAAAAGTAAGCCATTGATGTTTGCTTCTAAACCTCATCTGTTTTCTCCAACTTGGGGAAATGCCGTTTCCATTTTTCCGATTGCTTAAGACTAAAACCTGGGGTTCACCCTTGACTTCTCTGTCTTCTATCCCACGTCTAATATACCAGCAAATCTGTTCAGCCCTAAATAAATCTAAACTGACCAACTTCTCACTACCTCTGTTGCTGTCAGATGGTCTTCTAAGCCACATCATTTCTTTTTCTTTTTTTTTTTTGAGACAGAGCCTCAAGCTGTCCCCCTGGGTAGAGTGCTGTGGCATCACAGCTCATAGCAACCTCCAACTCCTGGGCTTAAGCAAGTCTCCTGCCTCTGCCTCCCAAGTAACTGGGACCACACGTGCCTGCCACAACGCCCAGCTATTTTTTGGTTGCAGCCGTCATTGTCGTTTTTGGCGGGCTTGGGCTGGATTTGAATCTGCCACCTTAGGTGTATGTGGCTGGCGCCTTAGCCACCTGAGCCACAGGCGCTGAGCCTCATTTCTTATTTTGATTATTACCTCATAGCCTTGTAGCCTCATAACCAGACTCTATTTTGGTCCTTGTTCCCCCATAGTATGTTCTTTTACTTATGTGGAAGATAAGTTTATGTCTCTATTTTACTCAGAACCCTCCTGTAGTACCTTGGTGCTGGTGCCTCTTTTTAGAGCAGTCTTCTCCCAGATATCCACATGGCTCCATCCCTTAAGTCTGCCTGAGTATTACTCATCAGGAATGCCCTTGCTGCCCCCCCCATAGGAGATAGTACTCCCACTCCCTCATTGCGTTTCTCCCATCCTCATGTTGTTATTTCTCCTTTGCACTTACTACACATACTGTATGTTTAGTGTATGTCTGTCCCCACTAGAAAATAAGTTTCATGATGACAGGGACTTTGCTCTTTTCCTTTCTAGAATAGTATCTAGTACTGGTAGGCACTCAGTATATATTTGTTGAATGAATGGCTATTTCTAAAAAAGAAAAAAGGTGGCAAAAGCAGCAGCTACAAGAGACAAAGATGTAAGACAACAGGAAGTGGTGGTTTGAACTTCCTAAGGCAATCAGATTAAAATATTTTAAAACACTATAATTATAAAAGGCCCAGTTTCCTGATAGAGGAAGTTAATTTCTTGTATTGAGTTTAGCTCCCTTTATTTTTAAGGACAGATGCAGTCCAGTGGATAGTCTTCTCTTGATCTCTCAGCAGAGTGTGGCCATTATTCCTTACTCCTCATAGAAATTCTTCTCTTGACTTACTCCTTGTTATTCTTCAGTTTTTGCTTCTTTACTCTCTACTCTCTCCCTACTTCATTTTGTCTGTTCCCTTGGCTTCTTTTACAAGTGAAATGAAAATCCATGACTGTAACTCAGGCTTTTTCTGAGCTTCAAATCTTTATGTCCAACCATTTTCTACTTGTTGCTACTTGGCTGTGGGTCCACGGGTGCCTTACCTCAATGTGACTAAAGTGAATGTATCATTTTTTGCCCCTTAAGTCTCTTTGTCATTGTCAGTAAGTGGCATATGAGTATTGCCTAAGGGAGACATGACATCCTTGATACCTTTCTCTCCTTTATCTCTTTTATTTCTTCACCGGGCCTAGTTATTTCTCCCTCTTCAGTGATTACATCTTTGTAGCTGTCATCATTACTTCTCTGGATTGTCACAACAGTCTCTCAAGTGGTCTTCTGTGACTTCTCCACTGTGCAACCACAGTTTTTTCAGAAACATATTTAAGCATATTATTCTTTAAGTTTTCATTTTCTTTAGGATACAGCATAAATGACATGTAAGGCCTTCTAACATGAGCTTGATCTATTACTTTAGCATGGTGGATATGATGAAAATCTTTTTGCATTTTCGAGTGGTGTAGTGGCAGACTGCGAAAACTTTGGTGCATATAAATATACCCTCCTTTGATCTCTCTCTGTCTCTCTCTCACACATCCATACCCTTCCTCTTGCTTATCACACCCTAGACATAGCAAACCTTTGTCAGGTATGAAAGCGCAAAGTTCTTTTCCAGTCTGGACCAGGGGCTGGCATCAGATTTTGTATGGTCCACAGCTAAGAATGATTTATACATTTTTAATGGTTAAGAGAAAGGAAAAAAAAAATATTTCCTGGTATGTGGACATTGTATGAAATTCAAATTTCAGTATTGATAAAGTTTATTGGTACATGTCCATGCCTATTCATTTATATATTATCTGTGGTTGCTTTTGCCAAAAGTTAAGTAGTCGTACAGAGATAAACTGTAAAACCTAACATATTTACTCTCTGGCCCTATCTATAAAGTTTGCCTATCCTAGTCTAAATTAGGTCTCCTGTGCTCAATTTCTCATTTCTGCCTGAAACACCCATTTCATATTAAGGGTAGGGGCTTCCCTTTACAGCACCTTCTAATTTTATTCTAGCATTTTAATGCCTTTTGTAAAAAGTGAGGTTGTAGGCTCTGAGGGCAAGGAACCTCATCTTCTTGACCTCAGCAGAGTGTGACCATTGTACTTCTTCCCTCATAGAAACTCTTCTCTTGACTTAAATGACACCAGTCTCCTTATTTTTCTCCAACCTCTTTGGCTGTTCCTTCTCAGATACCTTTGTAAATTACTCTTTCTTGGTCCTGTGATTTCTGATCTTACTCAGAATTTTAGCCTATGACCTAGGTCTCAAATTCCCCAAAAGGCATTGAGTGGATAGATGGTACCCACACTGGGGAACTGGAAGAGGATATTTAAACACATTGTTCTGCTGATTTGAATTCTGAGATTTGGTTTTCTTCTTTAGTACACATAAGATTTTTTTTTCTACTTTCAAATAATAGAATTCTGAGATTTGTAATTAACAATTCCTGTTAAGAAAGTATGTTTTAACATTTATAGGTGCTCCCTTCATAATTTTATCTATATTGGTGGTGTTGAGTGCAGATGGTGTTATGCATTTTAAAGGATAACACCAGTAATTGAGCCCTTATTATATGTCAGATACTATGCTGTGTACTTTAAATGATTTTATCTGGATGAGGGGTAAAAATTTAACCTGTCAGGTACAATGGGCATACTAAAAGCCCTGACTTTGAAGCACTACACAAAGTATCCATGTAATAAAAACATTTGTAATCCTTAATATTTTGAAATTAAAAATTATTTTATCTGATCTTTTTGAATTAAAACAATTTCTTTAGCTGATAACATGTACTAGATTGAAATATACTGTGGCTGCTAAAACTGGAAAATCACATATATCTATGTTTGCACTATAGAACAAAATAATTAACAATAAGTAGAACATGGTTTTTCTTAAAGTTTTTCTTTGGGTTTTTATAATTATATGACTATGTATTTATTTATTTAATTTTTTTTAGAGACAAGGTTCTACTGTGTGCCTAGGCTGGACTTGAACTCCTAGGCTTAAGCAATCTTCCCACCTCAGCCCCAGAGTAGCTGGGACTATGAGTATATGCCACTAAGCCTGCTGTTTATATCACTTCAAGATGCTGATTACAGGCTCGGTGCCTGGAGCTCAAGCAGCTAAGGTGCCAGCCACGTACACCAGAGCTGGCGAGTTTAAATCCAGCCCAGGCCTGCCAAACAACAATGACAACTACAATTAAAAAATAGCCAGGCATTGTTGAGGGCACCTGTAGTCCCAGCTACTTGGGAGGCTGAGGCAAGAGAATCACCTAAGTCCAGGTGTTTGAGGTTGCTGTGAGCTATGATGCCACAGCATTCTACCCAGGGTGATAGCTTGAGGCTCCGTCTCAAAAAAAAAAAAAAAAATAGATGCTGATTACGGTTTAGCCATGCCTATAATGATATTTATATATTAGTAAACCTTAGTTTTGAAAGCAGTTTTATAATACCACTTAACTTTTTATTTATTTTAATTTTTTGTGTGTGTGTGTCAGAGTTTCACTTTATATACCTCAGTAGAGTGAGGTGGTGTCACAGCTCACGGTAACCTCAGACTCTTGGGCTTAAGTGATTCTCTTATCTCAGCCTCCCAAGTAGCTGGGACTACAGGCATCTACCGCAATGCCCGACTAATTTTTAGAGGTGAGGTCTTGCTCTTGCTCAGGCTGGTCTCAGACTCTTGAGCTCACGCAACCCACCCACCTCAGTCTACCAGAGTGTTAGGAATACACTCTGAGAGTAAGCCACCACTCCCAGCCATTTAAAATGACATAATTCAGGGGTCCTCAAACTTTTTAAACAGGGGGTCAGTTCACTGTCCCTCGGACTGTTGGACTGCGGGCCCCGGGACAAGTTAGCTGCTAAGCAGGACAGGCATGGGTGGCAAAAATACCCGGTGGGCTGGATAAATGTCCTAGGTGGCCTGCGGGCTGTTAGTTTGAGGATGCCTGACATAGTTCCTACTAATTTTACCCAAGTTGAGTCCAGATATGGAGAAAGAGTGTTTTTAGAAAATAAAACAAAATTTTTTTTCTAGTAATCAAAGATGTCTATATACTTTCTACAAAGTGAAGATTGATTAGTTTAAAGGAAATAATGAAGATGAACATTTAATGGATTTAATTATTTTACCCTTTTCCCTACAGTGAAAATTGATCATCAATGTAATTTTAAGGATAATTTAATTAGAAGGATTTTTTAATTTTTATTTTTAGGCAGTTTGTGGCCGGGGCTGGGTTTGAACCCATCAACTCCGGCATATGTGGTCGGCACCCTACTCCTTTCAGCCACAGGCGCCGCCCAAGGATATTTTTAAGTAGAGTTATTTAAATATTTGGTGTTAGCCCAACTTGTCCTAACAGTTTCTGGGACATGTAAAACATTTTTCTCCACTCTCTGCATGGAAAGATATCTTAACCTACCTTCTACCCCCGGGCCTTTCTATGATCTAGGATATAAAAGAATATTTTGTATACTTTTGGTCTCAGCTTACCTATGTTCTCTTTATAGAGAGCCTCGCTACTCACACTATAAAGTAGCCACCTCTTTCAGTTTTTTGCCCTTGTTACTTTATTAGATCACCACTTGTTGTCTTCATAGCACTTATTCATTAGTTATTTTTCTTTAGCTGTCTTTCTTACTAAGAGGAAAATTCAGTGACTTTTCCTACAAACTTGGACTATGGCTCTCTTCGTCACCACATATATTATATGCATATGTACATATGTATACACATATTGTGTGTGTGTGTATATACAATCAGTATAGAACCTAGCACTTAAAAAATATTTTTAGGCTAGGTATGGTGGCACACACCTGTAATCCTAGCACTTTGGGAGACTGAGACAGGAGGATCACTTGAGCCTAGGAGTTTGAGGTTTCTGTGAGCTATGATGATGACACCATCCTCATGCCCAGACCACAAAAGGGGACCCCAGTTCAAAAAAAATTTTTTAATGAATGAATGACAGTAGCAATACTTTACATTCCTAAAGTGTTCTTCTTTTTAGTGATGCTGCTTCAAAAGTTATGGTGGAATTGCTTGGAAGTTACACAGAGGATAATGCTTCCCAGGCTCGAGTTGATGCCCACAGGTAAAGTTAAATAATGCTGTAATGAGTGCTTGTCAGCAACTTAGAGGTTAGCTGTAGTACTGAATTGTGTAACTCAAATCACGCTTGCAACCATCAGTGATCCAAAGCCATTTAAATGATACTGTGTGTCCCTGGTGATTCTATGTAGATACTAAAATTGAAGAATTGGTATTGGAAGAACCATAGATTGCATGTGAATTATCTATTTTGCTACATGTAATGCACATAGTTTGCCCAAAGTTTTGAGGGAAAAGTAAGGATGCATGTTATGCATGGGTAGTACAGCTCAGAAGCAGGAGCCCAGCAGGCTGCCGAGACCTGCTGGACAGGGTTCCGTTCCAGGAAGATCCAGGATCCCACAGGAACAGATCAGAGTGGCCTCTGCCAAGCACCACAATCAGGAGAGGGGGCAGTGGCGGGCCTGATGAGCCAGGGCACAGCCATGCAGGGCAACAGCCAAGGTCCAGCTGCCCAGAAGGGAATGAGAGCCTTGGGCATACCCCAGGACGTACCTGGCTACCATGAGCCAAACAGCTTTGGCCCCCAGTGTGGTGGGGAGGCACGTGCTCCCAGGAGAAAGAGAAAGGGCAGACTTCACAGAGTGGGTGGCTGTAGGAGGGTGGTATAATCTGCATATTTGCCAGGGGAGTGTTATCCTGCCCAGATATGTGTCTCCCAGCCACTTTCTCTAGGGTTGTTTCCTAGAAGTTTGGGCCAAAATTGTAGGTGTATGTTTTACATAGCAAGATATGGTAGCTGCATGGTATTTACTCTGTGGGGTATTGTTGGTATAGGGGTGATGATCCCAACCTAAGAAACAGAACCTAGTCTTGGATCAGTTTATGTTAATATTAAGGCATGTAGAGGGAAAGTTAGTGGGTTGCTAAAAATCAGCCCATTGCTAGTAAGAATAATGGCTTTAAACAGTTTTAGATCTAACTGGTAAGAATAAGAATAGGATCAGATTTTTAAATCTGAGAAGTAGAAATCATGAAACTTGGTTATTGTTTCATGTGGACCTATACACAGGAAATTTGTAAAAAGGATAGCTAGTAGAGGTCCTTTACTTTGAGGTCAGTCCTACATTTAAATTCTTACACCATCCGAAATCAGTACTTATTATTGGGCAAGTTACTTGTTCTTTGAGCCTGTTTCATTATTGATAAAATGGACATAATAGTACCATGTGGTTTTTAGGTTGTTGTGAGGAATAAATGAAATACAATGCATATAAAGCACTTGGTGTCTAGCATATGGTGCTGCTCCTATTTGCTATTTGATTGAGTGGCACTTTCTCTCTAGCTATGTTTGTATCTACATCTATTGTATTTCACTTTGCTAAAACAGATAAAGCTGATAAATGGATTTAATGGCCTGTCTTAACTCCCTCCTGTAGTATTTTCAATGCTACATATATTGGATTTTATTTTACTGAACTACGTATGTTTTGTGATTTGCAAAAGTCCATGAAAAGTTGGGATTTCAGAACTCTGAGATAGCATTTTTGTTTTCCAATTAAGGTGTATTGTACGAGCATTGAAAGATCCAAACGCATTTCTTTTTGACCACCTTCTTACTTTAAAACCAGTCAAGTTTTTGGAAGGCGAGCTTATTCATGATGTAAGTAGTTTCTCCTTTAATGTGAAGGATGTTCTTTTCTTAAATCTTATGTAATAACTGAAACAGTACTTTTTCTTTGCATTAATAAAAAGTGTTGTGGTCCCAGCTACTCGGGAGGCTGAGGCAAGAGAGTTGCCTAAGCCCATGAGCTGGAGGTTGCTGTGAGCTGTAATGCCACGACACTCTGCCAAGAGCAACAAAGTGAGACTCTGTCTCTAAAAATAAATAAATAAATAAAGTATTGGAAAGATCCAGAAACATAGGAACTATTTATATCAGGAACAGACAGATATTTAGGACTAGCTGTTCTCCAACCTTTGAACACAGTCCTGTGCTTCCATCCTTTCCTTCATCTCATTTACATGGTCATTATGGGCTTAGATAATACAGATTTCTTTTTATGACTTACAGTCTGCAGCCCCAATTAGGAAGATGAATCAATTTTTGTTTGTTTAAAAGACAACAGAAAGCACTCTCTGTCACCTTGGCTAGAGTGCTGTGGCATCATAGCTTCACAGCAACCTCAAACTCTGTGGGTTTGAGCAATCCTCTTGCCTCAGGTTCCCGAGTAGCTGGGACTACAGACACCCACCACAGCACCTGGCTAGTTTGTCTATTTGTAGTAGAGACAAGGTCTCGCTCTTGCTCAGGCTGGTCTCAAACTCCTGAGCTCAAGCCATCCGCCTGCCTTGGCCTCCCAGAGTGCTAGGATTACAGGTGTGAGCCACCATGCCTGGCCAGTAAATCTGGTATCTGAAAACATGAACATACTTTTCAAGTGCAAGAATAAATACATTTTGGATTAATTTCCATTTGGACTGTGCGATTAAGCACCATCTTTCAGCGTAAATAATTTAGAGCTTACTGTATTTACTGATTATTTCATTTTTAAAGTGACCCATGTGAAAGCAGATGGTTTGAGTAGTATGTTGATGAATCAGATATTTCTGCAGTAAAAGAAATGAAGAGTTTTATTGTTAGTTGTCATTTTCTTTAGAGATCTTGAGTATAAAAGTCTTGATTCTGAACTGATAGTATCTTTTTTTTGGTCTCTTATTTGTATAGCTTTTAACCATCTTTGTGAGTGCTAAATTGGCATCATATGTCAAGTTTTATCAGAATAATAAAGACTTCATTGATTCACTTGGTAAGTTTTGGGGTTTATTCTTTGAGGGATAGAGAATGATGAAAATATGCTACTTATTGTATAACAATTAAGCACTGTGAAATGCAGCAGATATAGTCATGGCCTTATTTGTCGATTAATTATAAGTGTGGTATGTATGTAATAGCACAAGCAGAGGTAACAGTTAAAAAGAGTACTTAAAATGATCTGGGAATGAGAAACTGAGAAAGTGTAAGGGACAGCTTTTCTGACAGACAGCAATGAAAGTAGGGATATGGAACAAATAACTCAGGCCTTTTTTTCCTCTTTTAAGAGCTTTTTGAATTTTAGGCCCTCTGATTCTTCTTCATCATGATTCCTTGAGGTAAAGTTACAGCAAGAATCAAGTTCAGGAGGAGATTCAGATAGAAATAGTTCCATTTATATATGTTTTTAAAGTTTTCAAATGGGGAGGGAGCAGACAAGCAACTGTGAAAGGATCACTATTACTTTGATCATAATGGTGACTTTTGGAAGTGCTTATTTTAAAAGCTTAAAAAATTTGATGATTAAAGGTATTTAATTAAACTATATGTTATTGTTTTGAATCACTTCTTTGTAGAAGACCTTGTTCCTTAGGTGCATAATAATTTTCATTTTTGGTGCCTTTTTCTAAGTTTTAGTTACAAATCTGTGACAGTTTTTCCCCCTATAACATAGTATTTTACGCTTGATATTCTCGTACCTGCCCTCTATTAACAAAGGCATATAGCATTGCTAATTAAAAGAATTAGAGATGCAGTAATTTCATATGATAGAGGAGACATTAATCCTAATTAGTTTGTTAAAGAGAGCATAGTAATAAGTCTTAGTTTAGTATTTTTAATCTTTTGAATTTTCTTGTCTGGCACATCAGAGTTAAGTAAATGTTTTCCAGACTGAACCAAATCTTAGTTGTCCTCATTGAGCAAACCTCATTTCACATTTGTGTTCTATATTTTAATGTATGTTCTGGAGCATGTTTCTAACATCAGTAAAATTACAAAGGGAAAACAGAAAATCTGCACTGAACATGTTTTAAATGTTCTAAAACTACCAGTTTTTTGACAGTGAAGTCAACAATGAGAGTAAGGTGCTTCATTTACCACTAGGTAAAAATCAAAATACATTAGATGTTGATCATATTTTCCAGATTAAAATTGAATTTTTGGTCTTCCTGGTTGTTTGAGATATAGGTGAGGTATATAATTATAATCTGATTAAACTTAGTCCTTAACTTTGTAATCATTAATTCCTGACACCTATAAATTTCGTGCAGCCACTGGAAGTGGGGCAGATTGACTTATTCTGTGCATAATAAGGCATTTGAAATACACCAAGATAAAGTAGATGCAAGTGTGTTGGTAAAGAATGCTTTGCGAGGTGCACTAGACCCAGAAAACCACATTCTGTCTCAGTTAATTTGTTATGTGGCATGAAGCTATGTGATGGAATGTTAATGTCAGCAACCTCTTTATTTACGCACCAAGGAAAAAGGAGTAGTAATTAACACTTTGACACTCCCCCATTGATGTGTAATTGACTGTTTCAAAGGAGCACTGGTTCATAAGCTATTGCATGCATTAAAATTGCGTTTTTCTATATTGCAGCATTTTAAGACGGGTCAGTGACAATGCAGAAATTGCTCAATGATGCACATTTTTTTATTACTGCATTAAGGTTTTGACATATTAGTAATGAATAAATGTTTCCATAAAATTAGATTTTTATAACTTTAAAATTGAAATATGACACAGCGCACTGTGACATCCTCTTTGAAGGTAGTATTCTAGTTTTATCAAAATGCAGCTTCCTATAAGTCTTTAACTCATACTTCACTGACTTAATGGCTTGATTTTTTAGAACAAGAACCTGAAGGCTTTAAATTTGATTTTTAAAAATCACTTTAAACATTGATTTGAAGTGTTTTTAGACAGAATTTCACATGTAAGATAATCATTCCTCTGATAAGTTTTAATTTCAAGAGTATATTAAATCATCTTAGAAGGTTCAGCAGTTACTATGATTTTATCATATGAAAGACAACCATATATGTCCATAGAACTGGGAATGTTAAGGAATTTTGACAAAATCTTTAATACTTGTTTTCTTATAGGAAAAAATTCGTAACATTGCTAATGTATTGTTCCATTCAAAAATCAGATTCCTTCATTTGCTGTTTCTGATTTCATAGATCATTAATCTATGCAAATTAATGATCTTCTATTAGAAATTTGTTTAATATGCTTTCCCAAAAGCAGTTTATTAAATGTATGCATTTTTAATTTTGCATGTATAATTAGATATTTATTACAGCTGAAAGTCTGGTTACAACTGTCTGGATTCCACAGGTGGCAATTAGTTTGTTAAAACATTTTCTTTTATTAACACTGACAACTTGGGCCAACAATAGCATTATCTTGTGTCAACTGAATTGCCCTAACATGTCCACATGTAATCTGGTGTTATCCAGTTGCTACCTTCTTGCTTCACAAAGTTAATCAGCATCTAATTTGCATTTGTTAATTAGGGTTAATGTGCACTAATTGATTTTTTGATGCTTGTAGATTTCCATTAAACCTGGTTAGCAATACTTACTTGTGTGCCTCATTCATTTGAATTATGATGATCATGTTTTTGTTGAATCTGTGCCAAATAGGAATCCTGTATCATAATTACACCTAATTAACAGATGAACATGCCCTATATTAATGGGCTTCCCTAGTCTTCCACTAATATATGAATGTTATAAATCTCAAATTATGGAGTGCTTAACTTTTTTAATAATACAAACTTGAAGCTCTTAATTATTACAGGGCACTTAATTTGCTGATTTTTATAAAATTTCAAAGCTTAGAGAAAAGGAACATAGAAATAATCCTAGATTAATTTTAATAACTTGTCTTTATAATTAATTTAGCATCAACACAAGTTATACATAACATGCAGTGATTCTGCTTAGAGCAGGTTAGAATTTGGATGTTTAGGACTTATACTTTTTTTTCATTTCTGGCCTTTATTTTACAGTTTTTGTGTTTTTTGTGGTTTTTTTTTTGGCCAGGGCTGGGTTTGAACCCACCAACTCTGGCATATGGGGCTGGTGCCCTACTCTTTTGAGCCACAGGCGCTGCCCTCCCAGTTTTGTTTTTTAAAGTGAAAGGATCAGGACTAGATAATTCCCTAAGTTTCCTTGTATGCTTAACAAATTGTGATTTGAAAATTACAGTGCAAAACTTGATTTATATAATTTCTAATTTTGCCTTATAAAGAATAAAATATCACTCACTGTTCATAGTACTGTTTAATTTTATCTAGTACTACCTATTTTGGCCTATAAATGCTAAATATATTTTGTCAGTTTAATTTACATGTATTAAATCCAAAGGGACCTGAAGCAAAATGGAATGTTGTCATAACTGAAAATGTTATGCTCAGCTCTGCTGACACAGAAAAGCTAGCTCAGTAGACATCCTGTGTGTTTAAATAAAGACTACTGGTGAAAAGCTTAGGGTAATTCACTAGATAGAAAATGTTCTTAATGAAAGGTACTTTGTAGAGTTTATCTCCTAAAATGTATTAACTATGAACAATACAAAATGCATAAAACCTAAAAACAGTTGTCTAGCCGATTCTTAACTTTGAACCTATCACCTATGGCAGTAGTAATAAATACAGAAATTATTTATTTATTTGGGACAGAGTCTCACTTTGTCAGTAGAGTGTCCTGCTCACAGCAACCTCCAACTCTTGGGCTTAAGCAATCTTGCCTCTGCCTCCTGAGTAGCTGGGACTACAGGCACCCACTCTCACTCTTGCTCAGCTGGTCTTGAACTCTTGAGCTCAAGCCATCCACTTGCCTCAGCCTCCCAAGAAAAATTATTTTAAATACAGTAGAAGAACTTCCATAGTTGACCACTTCCTTAAGTTGACCTAATTTTTATAGACCAGGTATGTACCACATATACATACATATCAATACAGTAGGCTTAGATCCTTATGTTGACCACATCCATATGTTGACCAGTTTATAATCCCTTAGATGGTCAGCTTCGAGATTCTACTGTACTTCGTAACTTCATTATGAAGTCAGTTTATGGTTTGTAAATATAAGAAAAGTTATTCTACTAAATGCTCAAATAGTAATTTCCATAATTTAATGTGAGATTTAAGTGTACAAGTCTTAACTAATACGGATACTCATCAGGCTTCACTGTATGTTATTTAGGCCTATTACATGAACAGAATATGGCAAAGATGAGATTACTTACCTTTATGGGAATGGCGGTGGAAAATAAAGAAATTTCTTTTGATACAATGCAGCAGGAACTTCAAATTGGAGCTGATGATGTTGAAGCATTTGTTATTGATGGTAAGACAGAACATTTTCGTTTATTTTTAGGATTTCTCTCCTATGTCAACATAGTATTTTCATCTTGAAACTGATTCTGCTAACAAAGCTAGATTCTTTTGTTTGCAAATGTGTGTGTTTAATTAGCAGATGGATTTGTAGTACAGTGAAAATTCAATGTCAGTTTAAATTGGGTGGTATTTGTTCTATCCATTTTAATAATATGAAACAAAGACCTTTCAGTAATATACCATAATAGTTATAAGGCACAGATTTTAGTTTAGTTTTGGGTTTTTTTTTTTTTTTTTTTTTTTTTGGCCAGGGCTGGTTTTGAACCCACCACCTCTGCCATATGGGGCTGGCGCTCTACTCCTTGCCCCACAGGTGCTGCCCAAAGCACAGATTTTAGTATCACACCTGAGTGTGAGACAAGGTCTTCCTCTGTGAAACAGGAATAGTCTAGAAACAAGACCTCTTCCCCAACAATTGTAAAGGGATTTAACTGTTAATCAGGGATTTGTTTTCTGAATTTTAAGTTTGAAAATTGGGATTATGCACGTTAAGATAATAAAATGCACAGAACCATTGACAGGTTTTTTTCCTAATGATCTAAGTTTTAAACAGTCCTGCAAAGAAGTAATAATCTATTAAGAAAGTAGTTTTTTCCTCCGTATGAAATGGAGGAAAGAACACCTCCAAGAAATGGGGGCGGGAACACCTGTAATATTAATTCTTAATAAAAATTGTATATAATACTGATAAAGATATGACAAATTCATTCTGCTTTGCTTATTAGAGTAGAACAGTCAGTTTGTAAAACAATGTTAGAAACAGTGTAAAGTTTTATTATGGTTTAATAAGAGTTTCATACCTTAGCTTTTTTACTTGGAAATTGTCCATATTAACATATCACATACAACATCTTTTTTCAGCGGTAAGAACTAAAATGGTTTACTGCAAAATTGATCAGACCCAGAGAAAAGTAGTTGTCAGGTAAGACTTTACAGCATTTTGTATAACAATTTAGTTTGTTCCGATTATTTCTCTTAAATGTTTAGAGAGCTAGGGTGGTATTCTTATCAGTTGACTATAGTTAAATAGTTGCTATTTATCATAATTTTATTAAAGTTCAGACTGGATGTGATTAGCTTATTTAATGAAAGAGTCCTATTTTCCAGCACATTTCATTTAATGGCTAAGCATTGGCTAGAATACTAATGACTTTTGTATCTGGTTTATATAGTTGGTCAGGAGAGTAGCAGCTTGAGTATCAAAATCTTAAAGAATTTTTTTAAGATAAACTGCAAATTTTTAAATTCTCTTCTAAATTATGTCTTTTATGTTTATTTAATCTTGCTTTTAACTAGATTCAAACATGTAGGATATTATAAAAGAATACCAAAGGATAAGAGGTTGACTAACACTTTGTTTTTAATTTTTCAATTTTTAGTCATAGCACACATCGGACATTTGGAAAACAGCAGTGGCAACAACTCTATGACACACTTAATGCCTGGAAACAAAACTTGAACAAAGTGAAAAACAGCCTTTTGAGTCTTTCTGATACTTGAATTTTTATGTATACAATGTTCTTTTTGGGAAAAAACCCTAAATCACAGTAAAACATTATCAATTAAAAATTTGACTAGTCTGTACATTTATCGTCTCAAATTTAAACTAAAATCACAAATTCCAGGGAATACAAAGTATTAGGTTATAAGAGGTCACAGTGTCTGTCTGGTGTAGATTCTGTAAGGAAGGATACTGAAGAAGCAGTAAGCTCTGTAAAGAAAAGATAATATATGCAGGAAGACAAAAGTTTAAAGAGAACTGGATGTTAACAGCAAACTGCAGATATAAAGATGGCTATCTTACATGACTCAGATAATGTAATTTTTTTAGAATTCATGACATAGTAATTTGATCACATCAGAAAAGATTGGAAAAGTAAAGACAATTGCAAAGTTTCATATATAAGCTAGTTATTTCATTCTAGAAAAACTGTACCAGTATTTCAATTAATTGGTTTTTTCCAACATCTCTTCTGCTTTTCTTTTTTTAGGTTGGTTGTCATTTTCTAAGTTTAAGAATTTTTCAATTTCATTTATGTGACTTGTTATGAGCCTCTGCCACTCATCTTCACCAGAAGGGGCTGCCAAATCAACAGTACCTTTATTCTTGATTGCCTCAAAATGGCTTTGTAGCAAAGTTGATTTCAGAGGCTTTGTTTCCACCTAGGAAAAAACCAAACTAGTTTTACCATTGAAATTATTATACAAAAGACTTTAAAGAAAATCTGTGAATCCTCTACAGTTATGTTTATGTGATAAAGCCACCATATTCTTGGCTGGTTTCCCACAACCTTAGTAATTCTGGCACCAGGGAACTATACCATGTGAATTAATGTTAACCAGAAGTAAACTGTATAAAAACTACCTTTTACTTCATATCTTCTCTGAAGTTTTAGAGCACCATTGTTGAAGAAACAGGAAAGAGCAATGTGGTAGTTGGAAGTTGGCATGTTTTCAAGGCAGTGGATTGGGTCATACTTATAATAATCTGTTTAAAAATAACTTGTTTTAAAGATTTTTTTTCTGATAATAAAATATTTATTGGAAATCTAGGAAATAGAAGAAAGCATAAAGGAACTAAAAAGCATTAATACATAGTTGACTGCTAAAGTTTTTGAGACAGATATGTTACGACCCATTTTTTCACTTCTAAGAAACACAGTTGACAGTGTCCTTTCTGCTTCAGCCATGCAAGGTTCAGCTTATCAGTGTTACTGGGAAGGTTTCATTAGTCTGTATAGATTTTACACTTCTTGACTTTTGTATATCTCAAAATCTTTGTAATCCATTACCCAAAGGAACTTGTCAACGTTTGGTATTGTTTGCTGCTAGACTTTCCCCCCTATTTTTAGCATATTTGATCATTCTCTAAAATTTTATATCTTGCCTTTTCCTCTGTGAGCAGTTTCCTAGCTCATTGAAATTTGCCATAAACAATTGTCAGTAACTGCTAAATATAAAACTCCCTTTTATAGATGTGTAATGATTTAACTGTGTCCTACAATTGAATGTTGTTTCTAGTTTATAACTATCAAAAGTAAATTTGAGTTACTTGTCATGAAAAAAACTTTGATGGTCTTCAGACAGACTCCCAGATAAAATCTTCTATTCAAAGAGAATATTAGGCTCGGCGCCTGTGGCTCAATCAGCTAAGGCGCCAGCCACGTACACCTAAGGTGGCGGGTTCAAATCCCCAGCCCGGGCCCACCAAACAACAATGATGGCTGCAACCAAAAAATGGCCGGGCGTTGTGGTGGGTGCCTGTGGTCCCAGCTACTTGGGAGGCTGAGGCAGGAGACTCGCTTGAGCCCAGGAGTTGGAGGTTGCTATGAGCTGTGATGCCGTGGCACTCTACCCAGGGGGATAGCTTGAGGCTCCGTCTCAAAAAAAAAAAAA
>CAUYQV010134786.1:0-42883 GCA_963574575.1 Galagoides demidoff | reverse complement strand
CACAATTTATTAATCCATTCATGGGTCGATGGGCACTTGGGCTTCTTCCACAACTTAGCAATTATGAATTGGGCTGCAATAAACATTCTGGTGCAAATATCTTTGTTATAAAGTGATTTTTGGTCTTCTAGATATATACCTAGTAGAGAAATTGCAGGATCAAACAGCAGGTCTATTTTTAGTGATCTCCAAACCTCTTTCCAAAAGGAATGTATTAGTTTGCATTCCCACGAGCAGTGCAGAAGTGTTCCCTTTTCTCCTCATCCACGCCAACATGTATAGTTTGGGGATTTTGTGATGTGGGCTAATCTTACTGGAGTTAGATGATATCTCAAAGTGATTTTGATTTGTATTTCTTTGATAATTAAGGGTGATGAGCATTTTTTCATGTGTCTATAGGCCGTATGCCTGTCTTCTTCCAAGAATTTTTTATTCAAGTCTCTTGTCCACACGGAAATGGGATTACTTGTTCTTTTCTTGCTAATATGTTTGAGTTATCTGTGGATTCTGGTTATTAAACCTTGTTGGAGATGTAACATGCAAATATCTTCTCCCATTCTGGGAGCTGTCTGCTTGCTTTATGTACTGTATTCATGGCTGTGCAGAAGATGTTTAGTTTGATTAGCTCCCGGTAATGTAATTTTGGTGTTTCTTCAATTTCCCAGGGGTCCTCCTCATAAAATATTCTCCCAGGCCAATTTCTTCAAGTGTTTTACCTGCACTTTCTCCTAGTATTTTTATAGTTTCATGGCTTAAGTTTAAATCTTTTATCCAGTGAGAGTCTATCTTTGTTAATGGTGAAAGGGGTGGATCCACTTTCAGTCTTCTACAAGTCGCTAACCATTTCACCCAGCACCATTTGTTAAATAGGTAGTCTTTTCCCCACTGAATGTTTGGCTTATTGAAGATCAAATGATGGTAAGTAGCTGGGTTCATCTCTTAGTTCTCTACTCTGTTCCATACATCTACCTCTCTGTTTTTGTGTCAGTACCATGCTATTTTGATCAGTATTGATTTATAGTATAGTCTAAGGTCTGGTAGAGTAATTCCCCCTGCTTTGTTTTTATTTCTGAGTAATGTCTTTGCTTTTCAAGGTTTTTTCTGATTCCATATAAAATGAAGTATTATTATTTTTTTTGAGGTCTTTAAAGTATGACAGTGGTGCTTTAATAGGGATTGCATCAAAATTGTATATTGCTTTGGGTAGTGTGGACATTTTAACAATGTTGATTCTTCCCAGCCATGAACATGGTATGTTTTTCCATTTGTTAACAACTTCAGCTATTTCTTTTCTCAGAGTTTCATAGTTCTCTTTATAGAGATATTTCACGTCCTTTGTTAGGTAAACTCCCATATATTTCATCTTCTTTGGCACTATGGTGAACGGAATAGAGTCCTTGACTTTTTTCAGCTTGACTATTGTTGGTATATATACAGATTTGTGAGTATTGATTTTGTAACCTGAGACTCTGCTGTATTCTATGATCACTTCTAAGAGTTTTGTAGTAGAATCCCTGATGTTTTCCAGATATACAATCACATCATCTTTGAAGAGTGAAAGTTTGATCTCTTCTGACCCTATATGGATACCCTTGATTCCCTTTTCTTGCCTGATTGCCATGGCTAAAATTTCCATTACAATGTTAAAGAGCAGTGCAGACAATGGGCAACCTTGCCTGGTTCGTGATCTGAGTGGAAATGATTTCAATTTAACTCCATTCAATATGATGTTGGCTGTGGGTTTGCTGTAGGTGGCCTCTATCAGTTTACAAAATGTCCCTTCTATGCCTATTTTTTTAAGTGTTCTGATCACAAAAGGATGCTGGATATTATCAAAAGCTTTTTCTGCATCAATTGAGAGAATCATATGGTCTTTGTTTTTTATTTTGTTTATGTGATGTATTATATTTATAGAGTTACATTTATTGAATCATCCTTGAGATCCTGGGATAAAACCAACTTAGTCATGGTGTATAAATTATTTGATGTATGGCTGGATTCTGTTTGCTAGGATCTCATTCAATATTTTTATATCTATATTCATTAAAGATATTGGTCTATAATTTCCCTTCTTGTTGGGTCTTTTTCTGGTTTGGGGATCAGGGTGATATTTGCTTCATATAATGTGTTGTGAATTATTCCTTATTTTTCTATGCTTTGGAAAAGGTTATGTAATATAGGTACTAGTTCCTCTTTAAAGGTTTGGTAGAATTCCAATGTGAAGTCATCTTGTCCCAGACTCTTCTTGTTGAGAGATTTCATATAGTTGATGTTATTTCAGTACTTGATATAGGTCTGTTCAACATTTATAATTGTTTCTGGGTAAGTCTAGGAAGGTAGCGTGCTTCCAAGTATTGGTCAATTTCTTTCAGATTTTCATATTTCTGAGCGTAGAGTTTTTTGTAATATTCATTAAGAATTTTTTTGAATTTCTGAGGTGTCTGTTGTTATTTCACCTTTGTCATTTCTGATTGAGGAAATTAGGGATTTTAATTTTGTATTTCTGGTTAGGCTAGCCAAGGGTTTATCAATTTTGTTAAACTTTTCAAAAAAACAACTTTTTGATTCATGATCTTTTTGATCTTTTAAATAATTTTTTTTGTTTTTTATTTCATTTAATTCAGCTCTAATTTTGGTTATTTCTTTTCTTCTGCTGAGTTTGGGTTTGGAGTTTTGTTCCTTCTCCTGTTGCTTGAGCTGTCCCATTAAGTTATTGACTTCCTCTCTTTCTGTTCTCTTAAGAAAGGCTTGCAGTGCTATAAATTTCCCTCTTAGGACTGCTTTTGCGGTATCTCGGAGGTTCTGATAATTTGTATATTCATTATCATTCTGTTCCTAAAACTTGGTAATTTCCTTCCTTATCTCCTCTTTGACCCAGGTGTCTTTCAGCACAAGGTTATTTAGTTTCCATGTTTTTGTATGAGTATGTAGATTCCTGTTATTCGTGAGTTCGACTTTTATTTTGTGATGATCTGAGAAGACACAAGGAATAATTCCCATTCTTTTAAATTTTCTGGGGTTAGACTCGTGATCTAAGATATAATCAATTTTGGAGGATGTTCCATGGGCTGATGAGGAGAATGTGTATTCAATTTTGTTAGGATGAAATGTTCTGTAGATGTCTATTAAATTCAATTGTTGCATGGTAAAGTTTAAGTCCAGAATTTCTTTGCTTAGTTTCTTATTGGAGGATCTATCCAACACTGCCAAAGGGATGTGAAAATCTCCAACTATTATGGTGCTGGAAGATATCAAATTGTTCATTTCTGTTAGGGTCTTGCTTATAAATTGAGGAACATTTTGGTTGGGCGCATAAATGTTAATAATTGATATCTCATCATGTTGAATGTTTCCCTTAACAAATATGAAGTGACCATCCTTGTCTTTCCTTACTTTTGTTTGTTTAAAGCCTAATACACCTGCAAATAAAATTGCAACCCCTGTTTTTTTCTGTTTTCCATTTGCCTGGATTATAGTTCTCCATCCCTTCACTCTGAGTCCATATTTATCCTTTAAGATAACATGAGATACTTGTATGTAACAGATATCTGGGCTAAGTTTTTGTATCTGGTCAACTAACCTGTGCCTCTTTAGCAGACAATTTAAGCCATTAATGTTAATTGAGAGTATTTATAAGCCTGGTAGTATTTTGGGTGTAAAGATTTTTGAAAGACCAGTGGACGTTTTCAATCCTTTCACCACTGTGGAAGTTGGGTTTTGGTCAATAATTTCTGAGTGAGTTTACTTTGGCAGTAGAGCATTGTGATAGTCATTATGGGGGATGGGTCTGAAATATCTTGAGGAGCTGGTTTAGTTATGGCAAATTTCTTCAATGTGTGAATGTCATTAAAGTATTTGACTTCCCCATCATAAATGAAATTCAGGATCCTGGGCTGAAAGTTGTTTTGTTTTAGGAGATTGAATATTGATAACCATCCTTTTCTGCCTTGAAAAGTTTCAGCAGAAAGATCTGCAGTCATTCTAATATTCTTCTCCTTATAGTTTATGATTTTCTTATGTCTGACTGCTTGCAGGATTTTCTCTTGCATATTAACTTTGGTGAAAGTAATTACAATGTGTCTAGGGGATGTTTTATTTGGATTGAGTCATACTGGGGTTCTGAAACTGTCTGCTATCTGAATTTCAGTATGTCTTGCCATGTTTGGAAAGTTTTTCTCTAAAATCTTTTGGAGTAGAGCATATGTGCCTTTTGGATCATTCCCATCACCTTCAGGAATTCCAATAAGGCGAATGTTTTCTTTTTTGGAGTGGTCCCATAACTCTCTCAGTAAATGATCCATCTTTGCTCTACATTTCTCTTATTTTTGAGTGTTTGGGAGTATTCAAAAGCTTTGTCTTCAATGTCTGAGATCCTTTCTTCTGTTTGTTCCATCCTATTACTGAGGGATTCTACTGTGTATTTCTCAGGTCTTTGAGGAGTGCAACTTCTTGTCTCAATTTGTCAAAATATTTGGTGATTTTATCTTTGAATTCATTGAATTATTGAGTCAGCTTTTGAATTACTCCTTGAACTTCTAATTCCAATTTTACTTTAATTCTGTTAATCTTATTTGCTATCCAAATTCTGAACTGAATTTCTGACATCTCAGCCATTTGTTTATGACTAGGATCTTCTGTTGCATCTCCTTTGTCATACTTTGGGAGAGTTGATCTACTCTGTTTATTCATGTTGCCTGAGTTTTTCTGCTGATTCCACCCTATCATTATTTTTCACCATTTCTTTAGAGAGGCTGGCAAGGTAGAATTAAATTGGGGGCTCCTGGAGATGTAATTAATCAGCCCTTTACCAGAGTGCTAGGACTGGTGATCTTGGTTTTTCCCCTATGGCTTTAACAAGGTCCTGTTCAGTACTATAGCTTGACATTTGAGGGATCTGCTTGGTATGATGGGGCTAGGTGGGTCTGTCTTGTATTTAGCTAGACTCTGACCAATCCTAGTGGATCAGTGACTTTGGGTTGAAATCTCAGCTGTGGAGGAATACAAGCAATTAAGACATCCTGTCCCCCACTGGCAATAACTGGGAGAGGAGAATCAGACCCTCCTTCTACAACACAACCAGGGTATAACCTTGGGGGAGTCCCCAGGTGATCAGCCCAGATCAAAAGTTCCAAACCAAATGTTTTGGTCAGCAAAAGTGCAGATCAAGTGGGAAAGTTCAAAAGGTATCCAGCAACTGGACAGCAAGTCACTGCATTTGGCAGCTCAAATGTGACTTGTTCCCATGGTCCCTCTGAGCAAAAGAATTATTTCAGGGGGGCTGGGCATCTTTTCCCACTTTTCATCACTATCACCTTCAGTCACTGGTTGCCCCACAGGGCTACAGCCCAGCTCTCTCTAATACTCAAGTACACCAGGGATTTGTACCTAAGTCAAAGAGGAAATAATGCCTCCCCAACCAGGCTGTCTCACTGTATGACCTGCAGGTGGGACTAGTTCAGGCCTGATTCCCTCCAGTGAGCATTGGAAACTGGGGAGTGTTCCACCTGCATCTATGCCCAGCCAGAGGTTACCATGGAAGAGTGTGGTTCTCTCCCTCAGAGACCATGACTCTGCCTTGGCCATACTCAACCTCTGGAACCTTTGCAGGTCAGGTCAGTTTACCCCCATTCCACAGGGTTAGGGAGTTTTCTCTTCCAAATTTGACCTGAGTGGGAAGGACTATGGAGCTGCTACCACTGTCAGGGGTGGTGCTGCCACTGTTGGGTGCCCCTAGCCTGGGGTACTGCTGTGTGAAGGTCACAGGAGCCCACCTGGGAGCTGAAGGGCATTGCCACTGGCCATGAGGGTTGTAGGAGCCAGGTGGGGAGCCAGAGGGCAGAGCTGCCTTCAGGCTGTGAGTCACAGGAGCCCAAGAAGGGAGCCAGGGGGCAGAGTCTTTAGCCATGGGCCACATAGGTCACAGATGTCAGGCTAGGGTGCAGTTATGCTCATTTTAATGACATCCATGAGCATGACATTTCTTTTGAGATTCTTTTCGTTCTATTAACTTTGCTTTACTAGTTTGTTTTGCTTTACTAGTTCTTCAGCTGCAGAGTTTGATTGCTTATTTTGATTTTTCTTCTTTATTTATGTAGGTATGTAAGAATATAAAATTCTTTTTAACATTGCTTTTTCTTTATCCCACAAGTTTTCATTTGTTTTGTTTCCATTTTCATTTGTTTCAGGACTATTTTATTTTCATCTTAATGTCTCCCTGACCCAGTGGTCTTTCAGGAGTATGTTGTTTAGTTTGCATAGTTTTAAAAGTTACTTTTGGTACTGACTTCTAGATTTATTCCTCTTGACATGATTTCAACCTTTAAAAATTCATTGGAACTTGTTAGTGCCTAATCTTTGGGTTATTCTGGAGAATTTTCCATGTACTGATGAGAAAAATGTGCATTCTTCAGTTGAGTAAAATGTTCTATAAATGTCTATTAAGTCCATTTGGTCTGAAGTCCAGTTTAAATTCAGTGTTTCTTTGTTGATTTTCTATTTAGATGGTCTGTTATATGCTGAGAGTGGGGTGGAGGGTTATCTCTTTAGATGTAGAACTATTTCCTTTATCAATGTGTGTTGCTCTAGTGTTGGGTTCATATATCCTTAGTATTATTATGTCCTCTTGCTGGACTGATCTCTATCATTGTATAAGGATTTTCTTTGTCTTTTCTTAGTTTTTTGGGGTTTTTTGTTTTGTTTTTCTTTTTATTTGCTTTTAGTTTCTATTTGCATGGAATACCTTTTCCTAACTCTTTATTTTCAAACTATGTGTCTTTACATGTAAAGTGCATTTCTTGCTGGCAGCATATACTTAATAATGAATGATTTTTTTTAACCTTTAGGCTAGTCTATGTCTTTTAAGTGGATAATTTCATCTACTTACATTCAAGGTTATATTGATATATAAGTTTTTCCCAATGTTGTGTGTGTGTTGAAACATTCAGTGGTCCACATCACCACCATGCACTACTACAATCCTAACCACAAGAAAGCTCCTCTACCCACATGAATTCTAAGACTAGCATGAGCAGTGATTGAAACAAGAAATTGTGAAGAAATCATAGTGCTACTATTTGAATCTTTTTCTACTTTGTGTTTTGACTTTACCAGCGGGTTTTAGATTTTCATGTACTTTCATGATAATAATTCTACTCTTTTCATTTCCAGGTTTAAAATTCTCATGAGCATTTTTTGTGCGACTGGTGTAGTCATGATGAAACTCTTAGCACTTGCTTGTTCATAAAAGACTATTTCTTCTTCATTTCTGAAAGGTAATTTTATCAGATATGTATCATTGGTGGCAATTTTTTTTTCTTTGAGTAGTTTGGATATATCATTATATTTTCTCCTGGTCTGTAACCTTTCTGCTGAGAAGTTTTTTATTAGTATGATGGGGGCTCCTTTACAGGTGGCTAGATAATTTTCTCTTGCTGTTGTAAAAATTCTCCCTTTTCCTTGGAATTAAGACAGTTTTATTATAATATGCTCTAGTGAAGACCATCTTGTATTTTATATGTTTGAGAATCATGGAGCCACTGGTGTCTGGATATTCTAAATATCTTGCTAGACTTGGGAAATTTTCATCTATTACTTAGTTAAATAGGTTTTTCAACCATTTTTTCTTTCTTCACCATCTAGGATTATGATCATTGGTATATTTGGTTACTTTGTGGTGTCCCATATATCACAAAGGCTTTGTTCATTCATTTTTAAACTTTTTTTCTGTGTTTCTGTATGACTGGGTACAGTGGGCTTGGTGCCTGTAGCTCAAGAAGCTAGAGTGCCAGCCACATACACTAAAGCTGTCACATTCAAATCCAGCCCAGGCCTGCCAAACAACAAACTAAAATGACAACTACAACCAAAAAATAGCCGGGCATTGTGGTGGGTGCCTGTAGTCCCAAACTATTTGGGAGGATGAGGCAAGAGAATCACTTAAGCCCAAGAGTTGGAGGTTGCTGCAAGCTGTGACAGTACAGCACTCTACCAGGGCAAGAGTTTGAGACTCTGTCTCAAAAAAAAAAAACAAAAAAACTGGATACAGTGGCTTGTACCTATAGTCCTAGCACTCTAGGAGGCTAAGGCAGGAGAATTGCTGGAACTTAGGAGTATCAGACTGTCCTGAGCAAGAGGGAGACCCCCATCTCTGCCAAAACTGGAAAAACTAGCCAGGGGTTAGGGCAGGCACCTATAGTCCCAGCTACTTGGGAGGCTGAGGCAAGAGGATATCCTAAACATGAGAGATTAAGGTTTCTGTGAGTTATAATTATGTCATGGCACTCTACCCAGGGTGACAGAGTGAAATACTGTAAGAGAGACAGACAGACAGACAGCGGGACAGACAGAAAAAGAAAGAAAGAAAGGTAGAGAGGAGGAGGGAGAGGGGGAGGGAGGAAGAAAATAAATTATTTTCACAATTCTGAAGGATGGAAAGACTAATATCAAGGCACTGGCAGATTGGTGTCCAATAAGGGTCTGCCACCTGAGTCAAAGACAGCCTTCTTCTATTATGTCCTCACAAGGTTGAAGGGGTGAATGAGCTCTCTGTAACTCTGCCCCAATGAGCTAATCACCTCCCAAAGACCCATCTCCAAATCACGCCATGTTGGGTTTTAGATTTCATCATGTGACATTTAGAAAAAAATATTTCCAGTTAATGTGAGGGTACAAACAACCAGGTAAGAACATTTGAATTTTTTAGGCAGAGTCCCTCTTGTAGTTGTGTCCTGCACCCAAAAGGTGTGCCATAAACCCCCTACCTAGTGCCTATTAAGTGGTAACACACCCTCTTCCCTTCTTCCACTACCTTATTCACCATTCCTCTACCTTGAATTGAATGAGATTTTCTCCTCTGTAGGAGTGAGTTAGATTGTCTACTGGCTTCATATTAAAATTGAGTACATTGGATATTTACTTTTCCATTATTGTTATACTTCACTAAGAAGAATGAGTTTCAGTTCCATCCAGGTAAATACAAAAGATGTAAAGTCACCATCTTTTTATGGCTAAATAGTATTCCATGGTATACATATACCACAGTTTGTTAATCTGTTCAAGAGTTGATGAGCATTTAGATTGTTTCCACATTTTGGTGATTGTAAATTGAGCTGCAATAAATAATTTAGTGCAAATGTCTTTAAGATAAAATAATTTTTTTTCTTCTGGGTAGATGCCTACTAGTGGGAATCCAGGGTTGAATAGGAGAGCCAATTTGAGTTCTTTGAGGATTCCCCATACTTATTTCCAAAAAGGCTATATTAGCTTGCAGTCCCATCAACAATAAAAGTGTTCTCCACTCTTCACATCCATACCAGCATCTGCAGCTTTGGGACTTTGCAACGTGGACTAATCTTACTGGAGTTAGGTGATATTTCAGAATGGTTTAGATTTACATTTCTCTGATGATCAGAGATGATGAGCATTTTTGTTCGTCATTTGGCTGTCTTCCATAGAGAAGGTTCTGTTCAGGTCTCTTGTCCAGTGAGAGATGGAATTGTTTGCTCTTTTCTGTTGATTAATTTGAGTTCTCTATAGATCCTACTTATCAAACCTTTATCAGATTAAAAGCATGCAAATATCTTTTCCCATTCTGAAGGTTGTCTATTTCCTTTACTTGTTGTATCCTTAACTGTACAGCAGCTTTTCTGTTTATAAGTCCTATTTATTTGTTGTTGTTGTTGTAATTGCCTCTGAAGTCTTATTCATAAAATCTTTCCCAGACTGACATCCTCAAAAGTTTTTCCCACAATTTCTTCTAGGATTCAAATCTTTTATCCATCTTGAGTCAATCTTTGTAAGTAGTGAAAGGCGTGGTTCAAGTTTCAGTCTTTTTCATGTGGATTTCCACTTCTCCCAGAACCATTTTTGAATGAGGTTTCTTTATCCCAGTGTATGCTTTTGTTAGGTTTATCAAAGATCAGATGACAGATGTTTTTATCTCTTGGTTTTCTACTTGGTTCCAAATGTATATGTCTCTCTTTTTGTGCCAAAAACCATGTGTTTTGATTGCTGCGGACTTGTGATATAGTTTTGAGTCTGGTAGAGTTTTTCCTCCAGATTTTATTTTTATTACTAAAAATTGCCTTGGCTATATAAAGTTTTTTTCTGTTTTTATATGAAATGAAAAACTATGTTTTCCAATTCTTCAAAGTATGATGCTGATATTTTAATGGGGATTGCATGGAATCTTTGTATTACTTTGGGTAAAATGGACATTTGAACAATGTTGATTCTTCTCAGCCAGCGTGAGGGTTAATGTTAATGTCCACTTCTATTTCTTTTCTTAAGGTTTCATAATTCTCTTTGTAGAGATTATCCATCTCTACAAAGAGGTGAATAGGTATAAGCTGGGTATTTTATTTTCTTTGAAGCTATTGTGAAGGGAATTGTGTTTTTAATTAGCTTCTCAACTTGGCTGTTGTTGATATATACCAAGGCTACTGATTTGTGGACAACTGATTTTTTTTTTTTTTTGCAGTTTTTGGCGGGGGCCAGGTTTGAACCCACCACCTCTGGTATATGGGGCCAGTGCCCTACTCCTTTGAGCCACAGGTGCTGCCCTGGACATTGATTTTATACCCTGAGATATTACTGTATTTTTTGACCACTTCCAGGAGTTTTGTGATTGAATCTCTGGGGTTCTGTAGGTATAACATCATATAATTGGCAAAGAGTGAGAGTTAGACATCTTCTACCCCCATTTTGATGCTGTTATATCCTTCTGTTGCCTAATTGCATTGGCTAGAACTTTCACCAGAATATTGAATACTAGTGATGATGGTTCCACTTGTCTGGTTCCAGTTCTAAGTGGAAATCTTTTACTTTGACTCCATTTGGAATATTAGCTGTGGGTTCATTGTAGATGGCTTTGGTGAGTTTAAGAAATATAACACCCATGCCTATTTTCCTAAGTGTTGTTATCAGAAAAGGATGCTGAATTTTATCAAATGCTTTTTCTGTATCTATTGAGAGGATCATATTTGTTGTTTTTCCTTCTATCAATGTAATGAATTACATTTATGGATTTGCGTATGTTAAACCAACCTTGCATCCTCAGATGAAGCCTACTTGATCATGATGTACATATTTTTAATGTGTAGCTGCAATCTATTGGTTAAGATTTTGTTGAGTATTTTTGCATCAATACTCATTAGTAAAATTGGTCTGCAGTTCTCTTTTTTATTTGAATGTTTTCCTGATTTGGGTATCATGGTGATGTTTGCTTCATAGAATGTGTTATGGAAGGTTTCTTCCTTCTCAATGTTTTGAAATAGTTTCTGCAGTATAGGCACAAGCGGTCCTTTGAAGGTTTGACAGAATTTTGGTGTTAAGCTGCCATTTGTTATTATTGTTGTAGGAAGATTGTTTATTGTTTCTTTGATTTCAGTACTTAATATTGGTCTCTTTAAGAGATCTATTTCTTCTTGGGAAAGTTGAGGGAGAGGATGTGATTCCAGGTATTGGTCCATTTTCTCTACATTGTCAACTTTCTGGAAATAGAGCTTCTTATAGTAGTTGGAGATCATCTCTTATATCTCTGCAATATATGTTGTTATTTCCACTTTTTCATTTCTGATTGAAGTTATTAGAGATTTTACTTTACTATGTCTAGTTAACCTGGTCAAAAGTTTATGGTTTTTCTTTATTTTTCTGAAGAACAAAGTTTTTGTTTCATTAATTTTCTGAATAATTATTTATTTTCAATTTCATTTATTTCTGATGTAATTTTGGTTATTTCTTTTCTTCTGCTAGGTTCGGAATAAAATTTTCCTTCCTTTTCCATTTCTTTTTTTCTTCTTTTCTTTTTTTTAGACACAGAGTCTCACTTTATTGCCCTTGGTAGAGTGTGGTGGCATCACAGCTCACATCAACCTCCAGCTCTTGGGCTTAGGCAATTCTCTTGCCTCAGCCTCCTGAGTAGCTGCAACTACATGCACACACACAATGCCCAGATATTTTTTTGTTTCAGTTTGGCCAGGGCTGGGTTTGAACCCACCACCCTCGGTATGTGGGGCCAGCGCCCTACTCACTGAGCCACAAGCACCACTCCTTTTTTCCATTTCTTTAAGGTGATTCAGTAGGTTGTTCATGTGTTCTCTTTCTGTTTTTTGGATGTAGGCAGCTAATACAATACATTTCCCTCTTAGAACTGTTTTTGCAGTATTCCACAGGTTTTGGTAACTTGTAGCTTCATTGTTGTTATGTTTGATTAATTAAAAAATTTTCTCCTTTATCTCTTCCTTAATCCAAGTGTCATTCAACATAAGGTTGTTTAATTTCCATGCCTTTGTGTGTAGATGAAATTTTTTGTTGGAGTTGAGTTTCACCTTTGTTGCCTTATAGTCTGAGAAGATACAAAGTATAATTTAAATTCTTTTAATTTTGTTGAAGTTTGATTTGTACCCTAGGATATGATCTGTTATGGAGTATGTTTGTTGCATGAGCTGTCAAGAAGAATGTATATTTCTTAGCTTTGGGATGGTGTTTTCTGTTTATGTCCATTAAGCCCATTTGTTCTAGGGCCATGTTTAAATTCCTTGTATATTTGTTTTGTTTCTGCTCAGAGGATCTGTCCAGTTCTGTCAGAAGGGTATTAAATTCTCTAGGTATGATGGTTTATAGGACATTATATTGCTCAGGCTAATCAAAGTCTGTTTCATAAATCTGGGAGCATTTAATTTAGGTGCACAAATACTTAGAAGTGAAACATCTTCTTGTTGTATTGTTCTCTTGATCAGAATGAAGTGACCTACTTTATCTTTCTTTGTCTTTCACTTTAAATTCACTTGTATCTGAAAATAAGATTGCAACCCTCTTTTCTTCTGATTTTCATTTGCCTGAAATACTGTTTTCATCCTTTACCCTGAGTCTAGATTTGTTCTTTAAAGTTATGTGTGTTTCCTGGAGACAGTATATGGATGGCTTGTATTTTTTTTTATCCAAGTAGCCAATCTGTGTCTCCTCTGTGGGTAATTTAATCCATTTACATTTATTGAGAGAATTCATAAGTGTGGTCAAGTTCTATTCATCTTATTTTGGGAAAGTCCATTCCTTAGTTTTATCCTTTGTGCCATTGTGAAAGTTAGATTTTGTCCTTTAGTTTGTGGATATTTACTTTGCTGGGGGACATTTTGATGGTCAGTGTGGAGAAGAGGTCTAAGTATTTCCCTTAGAGTTGGTCATGTTGTGGCAAGTTTCTCAATGTTTGCATATTAGTAAAAGATTTGATCTTGCTATATTTTGACGCTTAGTTCATCAGTATACAGAATTCTGGGTTGAAAATTGTTTTGTTTAAGAAGTTTGAAGTTAGTTGACCATTTTCTCTGCCTTGGAAAAATTCACCGAAAAGTCTACTGTCATCATGATGGATCTGCCCTGTAGATCAGTTGGCTTACTCATGGCTGATTGCAGAATTTTCTCTTTTGTCTTGACTTGGAGATTTTCATTAAAAATGTGTCTTGGAGATACTGTTTTTGTGGAGAGAACACAGAGTTCCATACCTCTCTAAAAGGAATGTCTTGGAATTTATAATGAAAGTTGGAAATTTTTATTTATAATATTCTCCAGTAGGACTTCTATTCCTTTTGGATGTTCTTCTTCCCCTTCAAGGATCCCTATAATTTGTATGTTTGAATGTTTTGTGTATTTCCATAATTCTCTAAGTGAATGTTCTGTTTCCTCTCTCTTCTTTTCTTTCTCTTTAACTATATGGGTTATCTCAAGAGCTTTATCCTCTAGCTCTGAAATTCTTGCTTCTCCATGGTCTAATCAGTTATTGTTACTTTCCACTGCATCTTTAAATTCCATGACTGACTCCTTCAATTCCTTGAGCTCCACCATATCCTTTCTATATTCTTCATATCTTTCACCCATTTTTTTTGGCTCTGTTTTTCTATGTTCTTGTTAATTCCCTTTATTTCCTTTGCCAAACAATTGTAAATCCCCTTCCTGACATTTCTATTAATTCTTCATAGTTAGAATCCTCTGCAGTGGCTGCTTCGTGGTCCCTTGTGGGGGTTGCTCTAGTTTTGTTTTTCATATTGCCAGAATTTTTCCAGTTGGTTCTTCCTTATGTGTGTTTTATTCTTATTCACTTATTTGCTCTATGTTTTTCCTTCTCACTACTTATTTCACTTTAAATTACCTTATCTTAGAACTTAGGTATTGAAGTGGCCTTTTGTGCTGGCTTTCCTCAGCTCCAGATCTTCTTGCTGGCTCCTGTAGTCCCTCACTACATCACTGTGCTACCAGAGCATTGTCCCTGGTTGGTTATCCCCAGTCAGAGGCTGTGGCAGTTCTCTTTCCCATGCCTTGCCACAGGTAAGGAGATGTTTCTAGTCTGCCATCTTATCATATGACTTTTGGGGGACACACATATTCAGTCTATAGCAATCATTATTACACTATTTATTGAGCATCTAAAATTTACCAGACACTGTTGTAAATGCTTAATATAAATATTAACAATAAGATTAGAGTGTATGATAAACTAGGAAGCAATTTTACACTAAAGTTTGTGTATAACCAGATAAAGTGTCATCTATCAGTTTATTTGTGCTTACTGTGAGCTTTGTAAGAGCAAAGAAACTTAGTAGGAAGTTTAAAAGTAGGAATTGTAATATTTACTTTATTACTTAAAAGAATGTTCAGAAATTTCACTGAGTAGGCAATGTATAAAAAAATAATTGCATGAAGTTACCATTGACCATAAGTGGCCTAACAAAATGAGGCCCTTAAGGTGAGGTCACATATCATAAAATAATGGAGAAGGTGCAGCTAAGCTAAGACATGCAGAAGCAGAATAATCTAGATAAGGAAGGTGATGAACATTTGAAGTGGAGAAAATAGTATTGAGAATTCTGTAGCTCTAAGATTAGCCAGAGGATTAAAAGAGAAAGAAACATTCACATTAGTCTAATAAGCCTGGAAAATTATCCTGGTGTCTTGATAATGATAATCTATACATATTAAGTACTTCTACAAAGCAGGAACCATTCTATTTTATAAGTATTAACTTACTTAATTCATTATGCAACAATATGAAGTAAGTACCATTATTGTCCCTATTTTATGGATAAATAAACTGAGGTATAGGAATGCCAAGTAATCTTCCCAAAGTTACACAACTAGTAAGTGATGGACCTACAATTTGTACCCAGGTTGATTAGCTTCAGAATTTATGGATGGTAATTAGCATGCTACATCAGTTAGGTTACAACATATTTATGTCTAAAAAGACTTAAAATAGAGAGGATTTACATATTTAGGCAACATGATTAATAGTTAGCAGAATGGGTCCTTGGAGAAATTGCATTAGCAATTGATAACATTTAGCCCAGAATTAAACTTTATAAAAGTTAAGGATTACCTTGATTAATGTTTTCAAGGTTCCGAACATGTTTTATCCATTCACTGATTTAAATCATATTGTACCAACTTTATTCAAGGATTCAAGGTGAAAAGCATTAGATACTAATAAGAAATAGGAAAAGATATTGGATTTGACAACCCTTCTGAGAGAATCTTAACTTAAAGAAGGAAGCAAAACAATTCCTTATAAATTGGACATAGGAAGAGCATCTTGACTTTGATGAGTGAGAAGATGCTAGAAGCAGCTAGCAAGAGTAATTGGGAAGTATACATCCTTAGAGAGCTTCAGAATGAGAAAAAATAATTATTTCTGTCCTTCTTGGCTTAGTTAGCTGTTCTGTCCAAAGACAAAAGGATGAGAACAGAAAGCTTCCTAATAGAGGAATTTGCAGTTCTAAGATTTTACTATACAAATCATCTATCAAAAGATCTTTGAAAAGCTCTACATTTTAAGCACCCTTTTAATATATATAATTGAGGATTACTCTATTCAGCCATAACCACACACTCAGAAGCAATGGCAGGGCACTTGGCTGGGATGAATTCAGTGCCACTTCCTGGGTCAACTAACTTATCGAACACTCCTCAACTCATATCTCAGAAAAAAAAAATTGCCATGTCAATAAGCTTCAGGATAATTAATGAAGGAGAGACCCAGCACATGTTAAGACCTCAAATGCCAAGAGTCTTAAATGAGAATTTCTTGAAGAAAAGGGCCACACCTCTGACTATGTTTGTTATGTGCTTTACACACAGAGCAGGCTGAATAAAATTGTGTTGAATCTAAGAAGAATTCACTCAATTCTAGTGTATGTACATTTTTGTATTAAGAGAAGGAAAAAAAAGACAATCCTTAATATCAATAACAGAAATAGTGGTTAAGGGGCGGTGCCTATGGCTCAAAAGGGTAGGGTGCCGGCCCCATATGCTGGAGGTTGAGGGTTGAAACTCAACCCTGGCCAAAAAAAAAGAAAGAAAGAAATAGTGGTTAAAATATAATGAATGCTTACCATGTGTTAGGGACCAGGATCAGCACTCATCAGCAATTGTAAGAGCCACCTGAGATAGGAATATTTAATACCTGTATTTTATTTTATTATTATTATTATTTTTTTGGTAGAGACAGAGTCTCACTTTATCACCCTAAGTAGACTGCTGCGGCATCACACAGCTCACAGCAACCTCCAACTCCTGGGCTTAGGCGATTCTCTTGCCTCAGCCTCCCTTGTAGCTGGGAATACAAGTGCCCACCTAGCTATTTGTTGTTGTTGTTGTTGTTGTTGTTGTTGTTTGGCCGGGGCTGGGTTTGAACCAGCCACCCTCAGTATATGGGGCTGGTGCCCTACTCACTGAGTTACAGGTACCACCCTTAATATCTGTATTTTATAGATGGAGAACTGAGTCTGCAAAAGTGGTTTTGTAATGGAGCTGGGTTTAAAGTTCAGACCTATCTAACTTCAGAGCCAGATTTCTAACCCCCTTTCTCATTTTATCCAATAATAACTCCTTTCCATTTTAGAACTCACTCCAGTCTAAATTATATTTTTGAAACAGATATTTCATTATCTCTCTAAATGAAGGGATAGGCAAATTTTACTCAAAAGTTCTGAATTTTAGGCTTCAAAACAAACATAAGGAAGGAAAGTAGTTGATGCTCTTGCCCCATTTCCTGTCCAGGATTAGTCTCCTTTGTGGAGCCTTTCCTGTTCATCTTTTTATTATCTGAGGAAAAAAGAGTGACTCTCAATAGAGGAGAGAGCTCTTTGGTGGGAGCCCAGCTTCTCATTTCTCCCTCCATTGGCATCCGCATCGTGCTCCAGGACACAGGCCATGCGGTCGGTTTCCTGTCAGGTTTGCCTGCAAACGTGATTTGTTTGTTTGAGTCTGAGATGAAGACTTGAAAAATCAAAAATCAGTTGTTATTTTTCAACTCACAAGATTTCCTGACAGTAGAAAGAAAGAGCTGCTCTCTACTCCAAGGTTCTCTGATGGGACCACATGTCACCAACAGGAGGGGAGAAGCATGCCAACTCTCTCTTAAGGGGAGAGAAGGAAGGCTGATCGGATGGCCCATTTCTGGTAGAGAAAGACAGAAGATGCAGGTATATTTAGCTCTTCTGAATTCTCCCAGTGAGCATGGAGAGAGAAATCAAACAGTAATATGTAAAGGTCAGATCATTTCATCACTGTCCTTTAGGAAGTGGGAAATTGTATTATGAAATGCAAATGGCATTTCGAGGTTAAAATAGTGAGTTATTATTACCACATAGCTTACAAGAGATATTTTTCTGCCTTGTAAATGAATATACATTTTTTCTAATTAAAAAAAATCTCTATTTCTTTTAGCTTGATCTAAATGAAGGCAGTAGAAGTGATTATTTAGCTTGCTGCTACAGAAATAAAAACAAAAAGATTTGTTGCAAATAAATGGTATATTAATAAAGTAGAACATAGTTTAATAAAAAACAGCTAGCTTGGAATAAACTGTTTCTGCACCTCAAAAATCCAGAGTTAGGCTACTGAAAAGGTCACCCCATTCTGGTGAAGCCATTATAGGCTTTTACTTTCACTCCTTTGGTACTAAGTAAGGCATAGTAATGGTGCTCACCCGGATAGATCTTGCTATATTTGTTCATCCCTCATAGCTGATGAATAATATGTGTGTTGGTAGAGAGTCCAGTAAGCACTTGCTGAACTATGTGTATGTTATTCATGCAATTCCCTTCCACACACATTTGGGCACACACAGGTCAGGCCAAGTCAGAATTTTGTTGCCTTTGGTTCAAGGATATTGCTATGTTTCCAGGGTGGGGATGTAGCAGCACAAAGTAAGCTTTAGGAAAAGTTTTATTTTAAGCATAATACACCATGGATTTTACGGAGGTATGAAAATGTGTAATTTCAGAAAGACTTTTGTAATTGAAATCATTAGACCAGTACATTCTTTTGTAGCTTCTAAACCCATTTAACTCTTAACATTATCGGAGAGTTTAGTAGAAAAGAAGAGCCACATCAGCCAGGAAATATGTATCTTTTTAAGGGATGCCTGTTAGAAGTTGACAAAGCTTTTTTTGAAATCTCACATGCACAGAGGGGAAGTAAATGCCAAGGCAAGTAGTTCAGAGGAGCAAAGAATCATTTTGATGACCGTGAGTTTATAGATACCTGTTTATGCTCTCTGTGGGGCATCTGGCTTACTATAAGAAGTCATTCGGCCCCATGAGGAAGCCGATTTTCCCTGAGATTGCCCCCTTTGCATTTAAGGATGAATCAACAAACAGGGTCAAACTCCATCTCCAGACGTCCAATTTAGTAGTAATGGAGACTCATCTGGTCCTCGTGTGTTCTGGAAAAACAGCCTATTTGGAAAATGAATGGATTATTATTAGCCTACCCTGCGTTCAGGCTCTGGCTTTATGTGTGCCCTCTCCATTAATTTACTTTCTGTCTGGGCAAGAAAAAAATGCCCTTTGAACTCATAGAACCTATTCCTTGTTCCTCGGGAAATGTTAAAAGTTTGGGTCAGTAGGAAAATAAGTCTTGGGGCTGTCTCTTCTGTTTCTTGTGACAGGCAGGGAGGAAGGAGAAGCCTGTGATGGCAGAGGCCCTGCCAGTTCTCCCGTGGTGCTACTAGGCAAGACCTGAAGAAATTGGCCCTTTGTTGAGAGGAAATGTCTGGAGCTAGAAAGGGAGAAGGGCTAAAATTTTCTGTGAAATAATATCAGAGAGATTGAGGGCAAAGGAGACAATAGAGAACTAGAGAGAGGGGGCAGGCCGGAAAGTAAAAGAGCTGAGAAACTGGACAAGAGGTTGAAATTCTCAGAAAATATTTCCCACTGTTATTCTAGCAGAGGGACTTAAAAATAGGGACTTTATTGTTCAATCATATTTTTTTATTATTGTGACGTAAAATATCATTGCTTTTCCACCTCTTCAGTGAAGTCTGTGATTTGTACAAATGCTTTGTTGGAGCGGTTTTGGGGAGTTCTGAGTTCTCTCTCTGGATCAACACAGAAATATAGGAAAGAGAACAGTCATGTCTTTAAGACCAGAGCAATAACATGAGTTCACAAGGAACAGAGCTGGAGGCAACCAGGAAAACATTCTGTACATTTACAAAAATACCAGGGAAAGCACTGGACTTTTAATAGCACATGGTAAAGGGCTTAGGTTAATTTTATTTCAGTCTCGAATTAGGCTACATGTAGTTATACACAAAATATGATTAAAACTATTATATAGGAGGCAGAAAACCTGAGGCCTTGTAGGTACTGGACAAACCAGAATCCCCCTTTTTTCTTTAGAAGCAAGATGGAGGCCTTGCCATTGTTGGAAAGGAACATAAGAAAAACTTGAGTTGAGGGATCTGAGAGTCAAGAACGTGGCACGAGGTGGAATCATTGTTTCCTCTGCTGATTTTCTACAGAATCTCTTGCTGAACCTGCAAACTCATGGATGAATATCTCTTACACACGTGTGTGCACCTGTCGCACACACAGAAGGTCCCCCCAAATGTAGACACATTTTAAGAGACGCTATCTATGTAATCTATGGATTACTTTTGAAGTTAAATTGAAGTTACTGCCCCTGGTCAAGTGTACCTTGACACGCTGCCCACATCTATTTTACCTACAATTTGTATACTCTAGGGGAATGGTCAGTTTTACCTCCAATACAATCTCTCAAATATGTGTACAACTTTTTGGCATCTTGGTATATACATTATATGCATCTATGTGTGATATACACCTAATTTTCATAGAAAATTCACATGTACTAAAACACACCACGTGTACTAACCACATGCACCACATATACTACCAAGCACACACAGTGAAAGAGGAGCTGTGTGATAATTGTGCACATGAACAATTACTTAAAAATATGTGGCTACCAATTGAAAATAGTTGTGTATAGAGACTCAGAAGCACAGAGCTACTGTGGCTCCAGTTTGTGGTGTGACCTTCTAAGTACCCTAAGTGGTGGAGTGCAAGAATTTTGCATCAATGCTTTAAGCTTATCAGAGGCACAACCCCTGGTCCTGGCTTCTTGCTGGCCCTGCTGATAGCTTCTCTTTGTGTTTGGTGCTTTCTAACTTTCTGTGCAATTCTCTCATTTTCCTTCCTGACGTTAGAGTCATGCCTCCTCCTGTCAATGTATCTATCCCTTTGTGGATTAGCTTCCAAAGCATGGACTTAAACGACATGTGATTTAATCCAGCTGTTCTGGAGCAAACAGATAGCAGCTGTCCTGTGCCACCTTTGTTCCTGACTGAGCACTGAGGCCCCTTCTCAATGACTTGGCAAACCTTTTGGATAAAACAACTGGATAGTATATAAGGGAATAGTCAGGTTGACAGCAAGATTCATAGTGGTAAAATAAATCTGGGGAGGTAAGTGAGACAATTGGAGAGAACAATTACTATATGTGAACTAAATTGAAATGTCTAGAGAAGGCAACAGAAGAGAGAGATGAGCCTAGTGCATGAAATTAATTCTGGTGGAGATCAGAGAAGAAATTCAAATGTGGGAAGAAGGTGAGGAGGAGGATGGGACACTGTTACAGGTTTGGTTCCCCTGAGACTCTGATATGGAGATTTGTGATTCTCGGGAGTTTTTTGGAGAACTCTCTGCAGAACAACCCTTGTGGGAGAGAGCAACAGAATTAGACAGAAAGGGAGGTGAATCTTGGAGAAGTTGAATCAGGATGTAGTTGCTACAGACATGTAACTACTGTAACGTCAGTGACTTGGGAGACTGAGGTGGGAAGATGCTTGAGCCCAGGAGTCCAAGGCTGCAGTGAGCTATGTTCATATTCCAGTCCAGGTGACAAAGTGAGTTTCCATCTCCAAAAGAAAAAAACACATATGCAGGGCCTGGTGGCTCACACCTATAATCACAGCAATGTGGAAGGCTGAGGCAGGTGGATTGCTTGAGCAGTTTCAAGACCAGCCTGACCAAGAGCGAAACCTCACCTCTAAAAATAGCCAGGCATTATGGTGGGCACCTGTAGTCCCAGCTGCTTGGGAGGCTGAGACAAGAGAATTGATTGTGCCCAAGAGTTTGAGGTTGCTGTGAGCTGTGATGCTTGGCACTCTATGAAGAGTGACTGAGTCTGTCTCAAAATAAAAAAGGAATAAAGAAATAAAAAGAAGAAAAAAGTATTTATATATGTATAACTAACCCCAAGGAGAGCCATGGAGCTAGAATCATTCTTCAGAATTATATGAAACTCAGACATATGGCCTGGGTCTTTGTTTTACACTGTTTAGGCTGCTATACCAAAATTACTACAGGCTGGGTGGCTTAGAAACAATGGAAATTTATGTTATGTTTTTATAGTTTTAGAGGCTCAGAAGACCAAGGATGAGCAGACCCAGTGTTGGTGAGGCACTACTGCCTGGTTCATAGACAGCCTGTTTGCTGTGTCCTCACAAGGCTGCAGGGCACGGAGCTCCTCCGTGATAACACCATGTACTGTATGTATGTGGATTTCAACCCCATTCATGACAACTATTGCTTCGTGGCCTAATCACCTCCCAAAGACCCCACTTCCTCATAACATTACCTTGAGGGTTAGGATTCCAACACAGGTTTGGGGGAGACATCAATATTCAATGTAGAGCAGTCTTTGTGCCCCATCCTGACCCTACACCCAACATCAGCCAGCCACGTGATGCCAGATGTCCCAGGGAACAGGTGTGGCCAAGGGTGACAAATTTCTTTTCCAACATCCCATTCCTGGAGAAGGACTCAGGTGAACCTCAGCCACTACTCCAAGCAGCTGGAGGAATCAGTGGGCCCTGAGGGGGATGCGAGGTCTGTTCTGGACATCACGGCTTCTCTGTCATATCCCAAGGGTCAGAAACGAAGCTAAAAATGCCATCCAGAGGCGACTCTCCCTGAAGGCCCTGTGGAGCCGGGTCTCATACTACTCACTGGTTATTTCACGTGTGCTGGTTTTTGTTGTTGTTGTTCTTCTTCTTCTTTCTTTTTTATTTATAAAGAAAAGGAATTTATTTCTGTTACATTAACTAAGAAGTCCAAGGTCAAGGGGCCCCATCTGGTGGGAGCCTTCTCGCTTGTGTGGACCCTCTAAGGAGTCCCGAGGCAGCATAGCACATCACATGCCCAGGGGCTAAGTGTCGCTGGTTTTGTTCTTTACCTAAACTCTAAACTCTTTGAATTCCAGGATTACATTTTCTAAATTTTTCTTGTCCTTTAACAATTTCTTTGGCTGAAATTGATTTTAAAAACAATCCCATCGTGTGTGCAATGATATTAACATTTTAGTTTAAAAAAGTCTTTCATTTTGAAAAGATGTACAGGACCTCATTCATGGAGTTTATTTTTCTTGTCATACACGAATATAAATGGCTCCCAAGTGCGCTGATCATGACTCTGCACGGTTACAAGCGGAACGCTGAGCGCTCACAGGAGCAGGTAAAGCAGACCGGGAAGGCGAGAGTCTGGACGCCTGAGGGGAAGGAGCCCTGACCACAGTCTGAGGAGCAGCCTCTTTCTCGCTGTCCTGTCGCTTCCTGAGCCATCTTGGAAAAATCCCTTGATGTCTCTCAGCCTCACTTCTTCTCGTGTGTGATGAGCAGGCCTGATGCTGTCTGCTGTCCCTTCACAAAGAGCAGCAGGTGTTGGGCAGCACCACTGTGATGAGGACCAATGGGGTAATGCCGGCCTGATATTTTTGAAGTCTGTAAAGCAGCTGATTATTAGTCGATGTTTGAAAATTTTTTGAATTTTAATTTCACAAGGTATGTTGGACATAAAAGCATTCAGCTATTTTTTAAGTCAGTAGCCATAATGAAGAAAATTTATTTCATCTTCAATGGTAGAACCTGAACTGTCATGTTGGCTTCTAGAGTCCTTGTGTTTACAGTAGGTGATGGGGTAAGTAGAATGACTCCCCATATGTATTTGGGTTCTAAACTTCATAAATATGTATCTTCCAAGCCAACATTCCTGTAAATCAGGGGAAATGAGACATTGATACTTCCTGGGTCTGTTTAACAAAGTGACTTAATTGTCTGTGGAAATAAAGTTACGATAGATGCCTATATATCATGGAATCTGGATCAGAGATGGTTTGGAGGAATTTCAAAATGTTCAGGAAAGAAAGGTGAACCTCAAAGAAAAAACGGAGTACTTTCAGACTGCCAAACTTAATTATGGGTTGGAATTAAATGTTCTCCATGAATGCAGTTGTTTGCTGAGCTGAGAGTGAAGGAGCTCAGTAGTGGGCTTTTTAATTACCTGTTTTGGTGTGGAAGGCACTAAAGTGTAACTGAGCAGACACCGTTCACAGGAGCGTGCACTTTGTCTAAATATTGCTCTGAATGTTAATTACACTCCCAAATGGAACGACTTCTTTTCTGCTAATCAGAAGTTAAACAGGTCCCACCCTAGCAGAGGCAGAGACGCCGGGTAAAAGGTGACACCTCTCCCCATAGCTTTGTTTTATTACTAGCACCCAAGCAGATGCTATTTACCATCGATTAGGAAAATTCTCACCCAGACCAGGAGACCCTGGAGCAAAATTTTCTTTTCACTTCTATCCCCTTGTGCTTAAGCTGTGCCTCCCCCAGCCCTCGTGGGGCTCCTAATGTTTTCACATACTTTATAATTCATTTCTCTATTAAAGAATAAATGAGAAGCCTGCCTTCAAGATGGGACGTGAAACCCATTTATGATGATGTTCAATTCACTGACAATGCATATTCTGTGGGTCAGCGTAGGGCTTCTGGCTTTTACAAAATGCAAAGGCTTCCATACAGTAATGGCTTTTCAATAGCAAAATTTCTAGCATGGGTTAGTCCTAGGCCAAAGTATCAAATTATCAATGAATATGTATTAGGCAATTTCCATGTGGATGACATGTATTCACCTCACGGATACATCTAAATTTCAACTCTAATTCTATCTGTAGTGAGGCCAGGAAACAATGGTGGCATCCTTTCTATTCCATCTAAGTCCTGCCGTCACTGAAAAATATAACTTAAATTGATTCGGAATAAAGCCACATAATTGTAGTAAAAACCAGAGGTTTTTAAATCTGTCTCCTTTTCCTCTAGTGAGGAAAATTTAAAATCAATGACTTTCAGTGGATTCTTCCAGGTAGCCACCCTTTCTGACTCAGAAGGAATTTCTTCAAGACCAGTGTTTTCACTTCACTTTGCCCAAACTGATAACTGTGTTTCCCAACCTTTCACTATTCCTTCCATTCTGTGCTAGGAATCCTCAGGGGCTAGCCTGTTAGGGATTGGACGAGATAGGGTAGAGTCACACGTCAGGTAGACATGATAGCCAATGAGTTTATCTGTATGTTTCTTAAACTTGAGGATGAAATTTAGAGGATTCTACATACAAATGGACGAATTGATTGGGAATCATACCCCAGCTCAGGCCCAAGTATAAATTGGTGGGAAGGAAGGCTGTTGGCCAAATTAATTCATATAATTAATCAAATTAATCCATAGGAAAACCTACGAGAAAAGGAAAGGATTTGAGCTGGAATCATAACCTGGGCTTTTACAATTCTACAATGGTGGAATAGACAGGGGAATGAAGGAAGGGGAGAGCAAGAGAGAGTGAGTAAGAATTATCTTCGAGAATTTAAGACATGACCCCAAATGCAACTCTTTTTCTACTTTGGTATTACCAGCCACAATAAGAGGAAACAAAACCTCTCTTATTGTGTCCCTGTTTGAGCCTTCAATCTTATAAGAGAGGACATGGTTCTTTAATAATCTTGGCACACAAATTTTTCTCTTAAATAGCAGACATTTGTGAGCTTTTAATACAATGTGATTCATTGAGTTATGATTAATATCATCATTATTATTATTTTATTTATTTTTTATTTTTGTGTAGAGACAGAGTTTCACTTTATTGCCCACAGTAGAGTGCCATGGCATTACATAGCTCACAGCAACCTCCAACTCCTGGGCTTAGGCAATTCCCTTACCTCAGTCTCCTGAGTAGCTGGGATGACAGGCGCCTGCCACAATGCCCAGCTATTTTTTTGTTATAGTTTTGACAGGGGCCGGGTTTGAACCTGCCACCCTTGATATATGGGGCCGGTGCCCTGCCCCCTGAACCACAGGTGCCACCCCATTATTATTATTTTAAAAGAATTTTCCTAGGGAATTAAGGTTAGATGCAAAACAAATAATTACATATGAAAATCTCACACAAAATTAGAAGCATCAGAAAGGATCTTGGATAGGACAATTCTAACACTTTTAGCACTTAAGCTAAAGATGAATTCTTTTACAGGATAACAAATTGGATTTATTTATTTATTTATTTATTTTTGCAGTTTTTGGCCGGGGCCAGGTTTGTACCCACCACCGCTATCCAGTACATGGGGCCGGTGCCCTACTCCTTTGAGCCATAGGTGCCACCCACAAAATGGATTTTTCTTTCTGAGAAAGTAGCTTGTCCAGGACACATTTGGTACAACTGAAGTCCAATGAACAATAAACTCAGTTACTACAATCCGTCACTCTTTCCCACTGCTACCCTCACTAACTATACCATAAGGAACTTTCCAGAATCAATTCACATTTTTACTTCCTCCCTTAATATGAGCTGCAAGTCAGTCTGAGACTAGACTCCAGAGGGGTGTGTATATTTCTGCAAATATGGACTGCGATTTGTTAATGGTCTAACTCAGCAAAATATAATCCCTGACATGGTATGGTCACTAATATTAAATCTTGCATGGATTTTTACACATGTATCCCACCTAACAGAGATTTTATATAAGATATTAAGGACAGAGGCATGGTTGGGTTTGTTCCTGGTAAGGAGTGACTCTGGTTAGGAGGAATGTGCCAAAACAGTGACGAGGACAAAACTCTGAGCAAGACGCTGCTGTCTGGAAACCATGCGGTGAATAGCACAGACTGTTTTCACACAAATGTACAGCATTAAAATCCACCATCCGAAGGGGATGCACAGAGCTGTGGTCAGGAGATGCAGGGGATTCATGCAGAATAGTTTTATTATGGCCTGTGCGGTGAAAGAAGGTCAAGGATTCATGACATGGTAATGATACCCAGAGTTTCTATTTAGAGAACAAAGCATTCATTTCCATACAGAAGGGCCCATGATCACTCAGAAAGCTCTCCTTAATCATTGACTTGTACATAGAGGCAGGTTCGTTGAACAAATAAGGAAACAGAACCTATTGGGGGAAAAGTCTGTATAGTTTCCGTAAGTGGAAATCTTGGCTAACTAAACAACCCAAATTCTCCCAGGCATAAACAGATCTTTTAAAAGAATAAACAATGTTTTGTAGACAGGGAACTACTAGTTGAAATAATTCAATTAGACATGCAGAAAGCTTTTATAGTATAGGACTTCATGGGGTATGTCACAGGAGGGATTCTCAAACTTCTGGACTTCCATGAACTCTAGGTTGGGAGATGTGTTCACATGTCAGGTGGGGTGTTGGGTTTCCCAAGAATGTTCAAACTGTGCCCCTGGGACTTCCATGCAGGGCTGAGGGAGCAGATAGGGGACCAGGCTTCAATAGAGCAGCTCTATATTTATTTTACAGACTGCTGTTTCAAATAAAGTGTTGTTGAAAGGATTTGAAGACAACCCTATTAGATTATCTTAGAAATTCCTTCTGCCTTTATGAAGAATCTTGTAATTGTCATTCTTGTCTATATATAATTTTAATAACTAAGAAATTGGGGTAATCTTTGGAAACAGAAAACCAGATTTAAAGTAAGAGAGAAAACAGACTAAAATGGCACCTTGTCTAGTTAGGAAAAAATAAAGTAGTGTTTCTTACTAAGGATCAATGATGACGTCCATCTTATTAATTGATTAATAAATTGATATGGAATAAGTAAGAAGACTTTGATATCCATTTTTGCATCTAAGTTTAATTTATCATAAATAAAAATGTCACTTCAATTGGTACAAATGCCACTTTGATCTTCATGTAAAGCAAAACTGAGCAGGAGTGCTATGAGTTAATAGTTTTAGGGAAAGTTTTCTACACTAGGGAATATTTAGGACAAGTTTAAATAGGAATCAGTCCCTGATCCTTCCACAGTCCAGCTTTACTCACCTGTAGGTGACTGAGATGAAGCAACAACCTACTAATCGCCCCCAGGTTTGCTTTGCGGTATCTGACATCCTATGGAAAAGCTAAGTCCTTGCTTCCCTATTTAAAAACATTTTTTGAAGAGGCGGTCTTGCTATGTTGCTCACACTGGTCTACAACTCAGGTAATCCTGCCTCCGCCTCCTGCATGTCTCGGACTATTGGGGCACAGCACAGTACCCAGGGATCATTCTATGTGACAAACTCATAGATGTTATTTCTATTAATGTTGTTTCCTGATATCTTAAGGGTACTGAACATCTTAGACTTAAAGGCTTTTTAATAGTAGAGACTTCTGTGTAATTATAAAAATATTTTCATAGTACCATAAAAAAAACCTAAGAAAAAATACAAGATTTATGCTAAATAAAATCTGCAGTACATTGAAACCTAGTGTTCTGTCTCTGATAGTCAAAAAGAAGTTGTGCAAAGTCATGATTTTCCTCTAAAATTATCATTTTTACAGATCGTACCCAATTTATAGAAATAAAACCTATGTGCTGGTGACTTCCCAGATACCTACCTCTCATCCTGACTCATTTTCCTCATATTTAGCTCTTATTCAACTGCTTGCTAGTCATTTCCAGTTGTAAAACTGACCAGTTCTGAAATGCAATATTCTAAAACTGGACTAAATGACTTCTCAAGTCCAAATCAGTATTTGTACTATTCCTAATTTCTGTTGATGCCACACAAGGACCAAAATATGGAGTCATCTTTGACTCCTGCATACAGATCTGTCAGGCTCAAAATGTAAGCCACTCTGCAGTTCACCATCACAATCTAAACCCCATGGTGAGCAAATAGTTGTTTTGTCATACGTAAGTGAGAGAAAGAGACCCATAGAAACATCACAGCTTTGGGTGGCACCTGTGGCTCAAGGAGTAGGGTGCTGACCCCATATACCTGGCGGTGGCAGGTTCAGGCCCAGCCCCAGTCAAAAATGCAAGAAAAAATAAAAGAAAGAAGGAAGAGAGAGAGAGAGAAAGAGAGAAAGGAAAGAAAGAAAGAAAAATAGATCTTAGCTTCCCAGGGGATTGACCCGTAATTGCAGAATGAAACTAAACCTTTGAATATTTCTGTACTTGCATTGCTGAGAATGATTCATTCTTCTCTCAGTAAAATTATTTCCATATGTCATTTTCAATTTTAAAAATACAAGCAAATAATAATAGAGTGTGGTAGAAAATTGATTATTTTGATTCTATACCTAGTTGGAAAATTTAATAGAGTCTCTCCTACAGACAGTGGTATGGTTTGTACCTGCAAGAGTTCCCCACTTTAACCCTCATCCCTGCAAGGGGCTTATTGGCAGGCTGATCTCAATGGGTTGGTGAATTCAGCAGCTTCAATTAATCTCCAGGACGAAAACGGCATTAGAATGAGCCATGAAGCCTTTCAAGGGACATGTCACTTTAAGACGAATGGACACTGTTGATTCTCACCATTTCCTCACTTCTTCACTCCATCATTCATTGCTGGTTGGATAAATCACACTATTATTCATCACAAGAATTTTGCTATTAAAGGTAAGTTGAGTGTCCAATTCCAGAATTTTATGGTTTCAAATTGAAGAATTAATATCCCATGGTGACTCTACAATAAACATATTTAATCTTCTATCCCATCATCATGAAACATAAGGCTACTAAAAGTGCCCAGTAGATCTATTTCCTTTAAAATATTTTACTGAAGAAGAGGAGACAAGAAGGACCCCAGACTGACCAAAGCCGCCATGTGGCTACATCCCCAAGTCCAGCACCCACGTCCCACCGCTGTTGCCACCACACCCAAGAGAAAGGCTGAGGGGAAGCTGAAGGAGATCCAGGCCAGGCAAGGGCCGAGCCACAGAGAAGGCCCAGAAGGCTCTCTGCTCACCCTGGTCCCCCAAAGCCAGAGTCCGTGCCTAAAAAGGCTCCTTCAAAGAAGGCAGAGAAAATAACCCAAAGAGAAAAAGCGAAAATCTGGCGCTGGCAAGGAGAGGTTAACCCCACAGAAAGTGGAGATGCCGACAGACGCGGCGCAGAAAGCTGCAGGTGCTGGAGATGCCACGTGAAGTGTGTGCGTTTGTGATAACTGGGGACTTCTGGGGACTGTACAGTTTGAAACACTATTTTATATCAAGTTTTATAAAAAATGCAGAATTTTGTTTTACTTTTTTTTTTTTTAAGCTATGTTGTTAACATACAGAACACTTCATTGCTTTGGGGAAAGGGGCACATGACCCTAATAGAGTGTCTCCAAAGCTAGATTGATAGGAGAGGAAAATGTCTCACCCTCTGGTTTGAGAGACTTCCCCTTGGCTCCCAGGAGGAGGGATTCCCTGATGTTGACACACAGCCACCTTGGCACAAACGCCCTGTGGTATGGAAAAACTAATTTGTTTTTATGTCCTATTCGCCCTCTGCCTTCAGCATAGTCTTAACTCCCTAAACCCAGTCACCTCTTGGGACCTGACCCCCAATAATTGGTTACCAGGATGTCAAGGAATCTGGACTTTTCCAGTAATACCAGTGAGGTGGCATCCCTCCAAAGAGCAGTGGTTCCATTTGTAGATTGTTGGATCTTTGGATAAATTCTGCCTTTTTCACTTCATTTCCTGAAAGTCAGGGTCAGCTTTGTGAAATAGGAACCCTCACTCAAAACTTCCCTGCTCAGAGCATCAGATGAGACTTCGTTGGGTTTTATAGCAGCTTTCTAGTTTTTGGTAGAACATTGAAGAAGGGAGTTTGAAAGTTGTTGTAGGCTGTTAACCACCATCTGCCCACTCCTACCTAAAATACCATGATTGTTTACAAAAAGTAGCTTTAAGAAAGCTGGATCCAGTTTGGCCAGGAAAAAAATTTAAAAAATAAAAATATTTTGCTAAGAATATAGAATTGCCTCACATGCTTCTCTTTCACAAAAGGCTTTGACATGCGAGTTGAGTTTCCCTTTGGCTGGAAAGTTTGTACATCTGTAATGGAACTGCCAGCTTTCCCAGGTAAAATTTGATTCTGTAAAAAATGACTTTTTTAAAAATTATTTTTCCCTACCCCTTTCATTTTATAGAAGCTAACAGAAGTGACCTGCAGGGGTGGAGCTTCTTTAAAAAATTGGACTATTGGTCTCCTTTGTGGAAAGAATTCAGTCAAAGCTTTGTGAAGTCATGTTGGCAAAATAAATATTGACTAAAATTGTTACTTATTGTTTACTAGATTTACTATGAGGGGGAAAGGGATTGATTAAGGTTCTGGGGTACTTAAGCTCCCTTAGTAAATGCTAAGGGAATTTCCCTAAGAAAATAGCTTTTCTCCTACTAACTGAGAGGATTGTCTGCAGTCACCCAGTATTTTAAGGAATAAACTGAATTGAAAGAAATGGGGGTTGGCACCGGTGTCTCAAAAGAGTAGGACCCCAGCCCCATATGCCAGAGGTGACTGATTCCAACCCAGCCCTGGCCAAAACTGCAAAAAAAAAAAAAAAAAAAGAAAAGAAATGGGTTATGTCAATGATTAAGGCAAAGACCAGGAAGCCTTTGCTTCATGCAGAAGCTATATTGAAAATATTTAAGTCAATGCAAGCAAATGTCTCACCCTAAAAGAAATTCCTCTGGGGGAGTGGTCTTTATAGAATCTAATGTGTCAGCCTCTAGTTTCTCCCCCAGATGTTCATCTCTACCCGACCGCCTTATAAATGCCTTCTCTTCCTTCATAGTGTGGTGTGTGCTGTTTCTCCTACGGTGAATTTGTCATAGGAACCTCATTGCCGTTGAGCACCTCTCAACTCCCAAATGGTAATATCCATTCTTGTTTTTCATTCCCATGCTGAATCCTGCATTCTGTAATAATGACAGATAAGATGCTGCCAAGATAGAGAAGCGTCGTATTTATCTTCTTCTTGGAAACCTTACTGCATTATTTAGTCTGATGAGGCCTTTTCATTTATGCCACTTTGGACCTTATGGGGTTCGGCAGTCCTGGCCAGCCTGCTTCCAAGCTGCTGTGACACAGCTGATAGAATTTGAACTGCATCACATTACGGGGCACTTGTAAGCCATTTAGACCAAATTCCATTAAGGACAGAGCTGAAACCAGACAGGGTCATTTTCTCAAAAGGATTTTTCCAGTCCTAAGCCATCCCCATCGGATTTCCAGTGACTCCTGCAGGTCAGGCTTAAAGCAATGTTTTTTCATTTTTTTTTCTTGACAAACAGAGATTAATTTGTTTCTTTTGCTGACATAACAGAAACCTGTTTTCTCCAAAAAATAATATGCCTAGATAATTTGGCTTGTATGATGGTATGTATACGTTAAATATAGTGAATATATACTTACATATTATTGATACATATATATGTCACATAATATATCAAATGATATATTTATATTGTATAATTTGTGACGTATATTTATGCTATATATTTTTAAAATGTATATATATATTTTGAACATTAGGATAAAAATGTATATTTAAATACCAATTTGTGAAAATTCAGTTGAATAGATTAGGCAATTTGTTTTAAACTAACGTTATGTTACACAATTTCAATATTCAGATGTATCCTAGGAAAATATGGGAAAAATACTCTTTTTCCTCAAAAGTAATATTTATCTCTTTCCAAAACATTTAGGAGATGTCCTCCTTAGCATTGCAATTCTCATAGAAATTGTGTAACGGAAGAACTGTTCTCAAAGTCAGGAAACGTGGTCCTCTCATAATCAGCCCCAGGTCCCCCAGCCTGTCATTTAAACTTTGCTTTGATTTTCTTGCCTGTTGGTGACCTTAGCAAGACTGTGCCTTTAAATAGCAGTTGATGACCCAAAGTTATATGACCAATATGTTCAATTGGATAGGTAGAAAATCACTCAGATTTCCTGCAGACAGAACTCAGGTTTAATCCAAACTTGTTCTTCCTTCAGTGTTTTCCATTTTTTAACGTGCAGTTTCACCACTGGCTCAGTTACCAGGCCCCGAGATCGTGGCATCACCTGTAAACTCTCACATGTCACATCCAACATTTTAGTAAATTCTGTCGCACATACCTTTGAATATATCCCAAATTTCACCCCATTCATGACCACCATCCAAATCAGAGCTGTATCATCTCCTTGAATCACTGCCCCTAACTGGTCTCTCAGCTTCCAGTTTTGCCTCAAATCCATTCTCCTCATAGAACAGAGGGATATTCCCAGATGCCATGTGGATTCCATTACTTCCTAAATCTGAAGACACTATAATAGCTTCTAAGGAGCTAAGCCGTCTCTCTGTGGTGATGCCCTAGGCACATCTCCTCCCTTTTTTCCTGGTCCTCACTTTTCTTTTCTTTTTTTTTTTATTTCTTTTTTAGAGACAGAGTCTCACTTCATCACCCTCAGTAGAGTGTTGTGGCATCACAGCTCACAGCAACCTCCAGCTCTCAGGCTTAGGTGAGACTTGCTTCAGCCTCCCGAGTAGCTGGGACCACAGGCGCCTGCCACAACACCCGACTATTTTTTGGTTGCAGTTTGGCCAGGGTCGGGTTCGAACCTGCCACCCTTGGTATATGGGACCAGTACCCTATTCACTGAGCCACAGGTGCCACCCCCTCACTTTTCTCAAGGCTTATTAACTCCTGCCCACGCAGGCCTTGAACATGCCAAAGATGCTCCCTGGCTACACCCTCACATGGGCTCTGAGCTTGAAGCTTATACAATTTGGGGGACTCTTTTTAAGGAGGAGAATATAAAAACTAGATTTAAAAAAGTGAATATTTAAAACAAGGTACCAAGTCTCAGCTGCTTTATAAATTGAAATAAACGGCATACATCATAACATTTTTATTCAATCAAGGTACGAACTGGATTAGGTCACCAGTAGGTGAGAAAATCAAAACACAGAGCGTGTAAGAGACAGAGAGAAAGACCTGGGGCTGATTCTGAGATCACTAAGTTTCCTGACTTTGAGAATAGCTTCCTTTTTTTAAAATAAAATTTCTAAGAGAATTAGAATGATAATAAGGAAACATCTTAAGTGTTTTGGAAAGAGATAGCTAAAGTGTTGAGGAAAAATAATAAAATAGCCTATCTTCCTGGGATAGACCTCAATGTGTCTGCTGTGTGTTGGCACAGTGGGCGGTAGGAGTGCACTTGGATTCCTACACAGGGAAGCTATCAATAGAGTAAGTAAAAAGTCACCACCAACCATGTCGAAACATCCCACTAATCCCAAACTAAATGGGCCTCCACATGATCCCAACACGACCACTGACTACTCTAATGCTACTGGATAGGTAGGAGAACTAAGTGAGAAAAGGCAGAAAACATAACCAATTGTTAAAATTCCTGACTGTGCAAATTTCACCAAACATGCATGACCATGTGAATTCAAAGCTAGGGCCCTTCCCAGGACCTTGGCAGGAGTTTGAGACACCATGGAGCATTAGCTCTATTAGTTTTAAAGTGAGTTAGTCTCTTGCCTGTTAATTTGATTCTTCTCTCCCTCAAATGTTCTGCCCTCATTCAGAGCTGTATTGGAATGCTCCTTCTTCAGTCAGGATTTTTGGTGTGTCTATTCTAACTGAAGTGTCACGCTTTGTTATTCTCTTCTCCATTCTCTACTTTCCTCCATAGCCTTTATCAACCTAATATTGTGTTGTCTATGTATTTGTATTTGTTTGCTTATTGTTTGCTTTCCCTGCTAGGGCAGCAGCGCCATGACGGAAAAGACATTGTGTGTTCACTGGTTCACTCATCTATCCCCAGAATCTAGAACGGTTTTTAGTATGTAGTAGGTGTTCAATAAACACTAACATCCCCTGAGTGAATGAATGAATGCATGGATGCCTTACAAATGTTCATGAAAACCAGTGGGATTAAGGTATTTGAATAGAGTATGAGAACAGAAAGGTCTAATTGTTATAAAGACGTTAGTAATTCAGTTTTGGCACATGTAGATGACTGCTTCGTCAGAGAAAGGATATTTAATTGGAAAATAGACAGGAAGGACTTTGGCAGAACAAGGAGAGATTTGGCCGAGTTTTTATTATGAATTTGTTAAAACTGGCTTGGACTCTGTGAAGTGGTTTGAATGCCGTTCCCATGGTTTTACCTCGCCACTGGGAAAAACTGGCAACATTTTAAATGGCAGTCAACGTTGGAAAGACAAATGGCAAATTAAAACCCACACACCAGCGTGCGATGTTGCCTCAATCCAATAACAGCGCTTCTTAATAAAAACAATGTTTCATCTCTTGCATACGAAAGATTTCTTCCCTTGAACCCAAACGTGCATTGTCTATTTCATGCAGACACGTGATTTCCCCCCTCGGTCCTTTAGCGAAAGTTGGAAAACTGCCTCCTTGTTAAAGCCCTGCAATCTCTCAGTTCTCCCAGGAGAGCTAGGCAGCTCGTCACTCACAATGATTGCTCCATTCACAAACTGACATCACAAAAACATGAAGGATGATAAAGAAAGTACTGTGCAAAAATCTTAAAGACAAGAGAAAAATAAATCCAATGCAGATACTTCAGAATAGAATCCCTGTGAGTCATGAATGGCAATGTCTTGAAATTTCCCTGTTTTCAATTCATCAGAACATGAGAACTCCAGATCACTGGATGTGATATAATCTTCAAACTAGCCAAACACGATGACTGTCACCTTCAGGTTGAACAATGAGTGGTTGTTCTGCTTTCATGATCTCAGGCTAGAAAGTAAGGGATGAAAGGCAAGGTCCCATCCTACATCCAGGAAAGAATGAAATCACTAATAAACTGAGAATCACAGTGTTTCTTAGGCCCAGAAAATTAGGTGAACTTTAATAATAAAAAAAAAAGATGTTGAAAAAGAAGAATTTATTTGTTAAAATATTTAAATTTGTAAACATGGTATATTACAAATTATATGTCTTTACTGTGTTATGGTATTCATGTGAAGTGATTGGGACCTGTATCTCATTAAAATGTCTTCTTTCTGAAGACATCAACTGAACAAATCACATCTAAGATGTTTGGATCAGAGCTGTCAAGGGCCTGAGAGCAATTGTTTAAGTACTCAGAATATAGAATCCCTGAATTCAGGAATGTAAAACAACTATGGGCAGATCTTGGAGACATTGTAGATTTGGTTTCAGACCACTGTGATAAAGAGAATATTGCAGTAAAGCAGTATTTTTTTTTTTGTTTCCCAGTGCACATGAAAGTTATGTTTACACTACACGATTGTCTAATAAATATGCAATAACATGTCTATAAAACAATGTACTTACCTTAGTTAAAAATACTGCTGAAAATGCTAATGATCATCTGAGCCTTCATCAAATCATAATCTTTTTGGTAGTAGAAGTTCTTGCCTTGATGTTGATGGCTCTTGACTAATTGGGTAATGGTTGCTAAAGGTTGGGGTGGCTGTGGCAATTTCATAAATTAAGGCAACAATGAAGTTTGTTGCATCAATGGAGTGTTCCTTTCATAAGAGATTTCTTTGCAGTGCGTGATGATGTTTGATAACATTTTGCCCAGAGTAGAACTTCCTTAAACATTAGAATTGATCTTCTCAAACCCCGATGCTACTTTATCAAGTAAGTTAAGGTAACATTCTAAATCCTAATCTTTGGTCATGTCATTTCAACAATGCTCACGTATCTTCAGCAGGAGCAGATTCCATCTCATAAAACCACTGTCTTTGTTCATCATCCAACTCTTCATCCATTAAAGTTTTCTCATAAGATTGTAGCAATCTAGTCACATCTTAAGGCTGTGCTTCCAATTCTGGTTTTTCTTCCTACTTTCCCCACATCTGCAGTTACTTCATCCACTGAAATCTTGAACCCCTCAAAATTATCAGTGAGAACTGAAATCAACTTCCTCCAAACTCTTGTTCGTGTTAGGATTGACCTCCTCCCATGAATCACGAATGTTCTTAATGGCACTTAGAATGGTGAATCCTTTCCAGAAAGCTTGTAATTCACTTTTTCCAGATCCATCAGAGGAATCGTTATCTATAGCTGTGATAGCCTTTTAAAGAAGTACTTCTTAAATAAATAACACTTGGTGATTAAAATTATTGCCTGATCTATGGTCTACAGAATGGATGTTAGCAGGCATGAGAACAACACTTATCTCTTCAAATGTCTCCTCTGCCTCCCAGGTGACCAGGTGCAAGGTAATGAACAGTGATATATATATATATATTTTTTTTCTTTTTTTGCTTTGTTTTTGGCCAGGGCTGGGTTTGAACCCACCACCTCCAGCATATGAGGCCAGTGCCCTACTCCTTTTAGCCACAGGCGCCACCCGAGCAGTGATATTTTGAAGGGAATCTTTTCCTGACAGTAGATCTCAATAGTGGGCTTGATATATCCAGTAAACTGTGCCGTACACAGGCGCGCCTTCATTCAGGCTTTGTTCTTCCACTTCTTGAACCTAGGCAGAGAAGATTCAGCATACTCTTAAAGGCCCTTGGCTTTTCAGAATGGTAAATGGCAATTGGATTCAACTTGAGGTCACCAGGTTCGTTAGTCCCTAACAGGAGAGTTAGCCTGTCTTTGGAAAATTTGAACGTCTCTTCTCTGTCTGTGAAAGTGCTAGATAACATCTTCTCTCAGTACCCGGCAGTTTCATCTACATTGAAAATATGTTGTTCAGCGTAACCACCTTCATCAACGATCTCAGCTAGATGTTCCGGATAATTTGCTGCGGTCTCTCCTTTAGCCTGTGCTGCTTCATCCAGCTTCTTTCCTTAAACCTCATGAACCAACTTCGGCTAAATTCACATTTTTCTTCTTCAGCTTTCTTCCCTCTCCCCCATTTCCTATAATTGAAGAGAATTAGAGGTTTCATGAACAACATGCTGTAGCTGGTGTGATCTTTTATCCAGGTCACTAAAACTTTCTCCATATCTGCAATGAGACTTTTTCATTTTCTTCTCATTCGTGTGTTCCGTGGAGTAGCAGTTTTCATTTCTTTCAATAACTTTTCCTCTGCATTTAAAACTTGGCTAACTGTTTGGCTCAAGAGGCCTCGCTCTTGTCCTATCTGGGCTGCCAACATGCCTTCCTCCCTAACCTTAACCATTTCTAGCTTTTGATTTAAAGTGAGAGATACGCCACTCTTCCTTTCACTTGAAGACTTAGAAGCCATTTGGTTATTAGTTTGTCTAATTTCAGTGTTGTTGTTTCTCAGGGAATAGGGAGATCCAAGGAGGGGGAGCTATGGCTCGTTTTCTTGTGGAGCATCAGAACGTTCACAGCATCTGTCAATGTCAGTTTGTCCGTCTTCTATGGGCATGGCTCATGGAGCCCCGAAATAATTACAATAAAACGCCAAAGATCACAGACAGCAGATCGCCACAGCAGTCATAATAACAATGAAAGATTTGAAGTAGTGTGAGAATTACCAAAATGAAAATCAAAGTGAGCTCATGTTGTTAAAAATAAATGGCTCTGACAGACTTCTTTGAGGTAGGGTTGCCACAAACTTTCTTTTTTTTTTTTTTTTTTTGCAGTTTTTGGCCAGGGCTGCCTTTGAACCCACCACCTCTGGTATATAGGGCTGGTACTCTACTCCTTTGAGCCACAGGCACCGCCCAAAAGTCTCTATCTTTTTTTAACACTGTAATTAAATAAATGAGGTGAAAGCTATATTAATTAGTAGGATGTAAGCACTCCAATTTGTACAAATAATCAACACGTTGAGTTTCACAAAGGCATACATGTATTTATGATCTATGTGTATATAACTTAATAAAAAAACATAAAATATATGCAAAGCTCAGTAAAATGAGGTGTAGCTGTAATAACAGGGAAAAATGCCAAGCCCTGGCTTTCTCCAGAAAGTGATGACTTCTCCAAGTGTGCCTTTTTATTATTCTGGGAATTTATTCTAAACTAATCTCATCTTTCCTCTGAATTTTGCCTTCTGTCTTCCATTCCAACTTGTAGACATCTCAGACTCCCCTCATGTGAGATGAATTAGGTCAGCATTGAACCAGAATTCCTGGCATGAAATAGAAAACTATGCCCCCCCAACATAAAAGCAATGTTATCCCCTCTGCTACCATGTTAAGCTCATCACCATTCTGCCTAAACTCTCCAGAAACCCTAGTATTGTCATCAAACTCTTCTGCCTAAACTCTCCAGAAACCCTAGTATGGTCATCAAACTCTTCTTCCCCAAATAACATTATATATTTCTGAAATGTTTCTTAAACCTGTCCTTTCTACTTCCTACTTGAGACTGCTATTCCTCCCCTTCAGACCCAATTATTTTCTAATTATCTCCTTGTTTCATTCTGTTCAATCCTCTAATGAACCCTCCAATCCAGTCTGCCAAAGTTATCATTAAAAATGTTTATCTGATGAAAGACCATCACTCAAGGTATAGACTCCTCAGCCAATATTTTATAGATTCTTTAATTGGACCCTAACCTAATTTCCTGGTTGAATTTGTCTGTTCACTCCAGTTTATACGCTCAGAAACCACACTCTCCCTCAAGCCACCTCACTCAGTGATATTTCAAGATCACTTCTGTGCTTTAATTATGAAATGGCTAGAAAGATCTTCTCATGCCCGTACATCAAAGCCTTGTACCTCATTGCCTCTTTTGGGCTTTCCACTTAACCTACCAGAAAGAAAAAAAATTTATTGTTCTCATTTACCGTGGCACATTTTTTGGCTCAAATATAGCTGTAAGCTTCACTTATCTCTTTTTTCTTTACAATAAAAATTGTTAAACGTGTTGACTCTACCCACTATCTATAATTCCTCTGCACACAGTTCCTTTCAAACTCATTGAAATCAGCTTTCTTGTCCACCACTCCATCAAAACAACTCGTATCGGGACCTCCAAAGGCCTTCGTCTTGCTCTCCTGACAGTCATTCTCAGGGGTCTTCGTCAGAGTCTTATACCTGCCCTTCTTGAAGTATCTGACATCCGCTTGACTTCCAGGCTGCGGCTCCATCTGGAAGGATGAATTTAGATTTCTCCCTTGTCGGCCGCTCTTTCTCAGCTTCCTTTGCTGATTATTCCTTATCTATGTGCTTGAAACGCCCATTTAGATGGCTAATGTCCCTCTCAAATATAATGTGTCCACAGCCAATATCCCATTCCCAACCCCTACTGTGACCTAGAGTCTTCCTCTCATGGTTTTTTGGTTTTTATCTCAACAAGCAGCAGCAGCATCCTTCTGATGGCTCAGATTGCCCTTTAGGGTCATCCTTCACGTCTTTCTTTCATACCCTGAACCAGACCCACTAGTGAGGCCTATGAGCTCTGCCTTCTTACTGTGTTCAGGGCCAGTTGCTTCTCCCCACAGTGCTACTGCCATTGCCTGAGTGCCAAAGAACGGCAAAAGCTTCTGAACTAATTTTTCTGCTTTGGTACCAAAGTCCCACCATCTGCACTCTACAGAGCAACCAGGGCGGTCCTCGTAAACCCCTCATCAGATCAGACTCCTTCTTTGCCCCCACATTTCCCTTCTTATTCAAAATAAAATTTCCTTAACTTAGCCTATACAATGTACAGCCCCAGCAGCTCCTTGATCCCATCTACTGCTCTCCCCAGCTACAGGGCCCCCTTTCAGTCCCAGGCATTCCCTTCTCAAGACCTTCGCACTTATTTTTTTGTTTTTGTTTGTTTGTTTTTTCTCCTCTGCCTGGCATGTGTTTACCCAGAATCCTGAATGATTTTCTCTCTCTTGTCCTTTAGGTCTCTGCTCAAATATTTTTTTTCAGGACTCACAGGCGTGAATACTCTGTATAAAATAGCCCCCAGCTGAACCAGCCCCCACCCCGTACTCCTGATCCTCATTACCTCATTTTTACTTTCTCAGTAGAGCTTCCCAACACCTGAAATATTAGGTTTTTTCACTTAACTCATTTTCTTTCTCCATGTCACCACAATAGAGAATGTTAGCTCCCATGGGGCAGGGGCTTTTATCTATATTTAGATATATTGATATATCTAAATATCAATTTGATATATTTCCAATACCGAGCACATGGAGGGCAATACATAGATATCTATTCAATAAACTCTTCTATTTTTTTTTTAATTTAACTCCCAAGCCATCTAATGAAAATATAATAGCTATGTAACCTACTTTTTTAGCAAAGCATGGAAATCCTGTTCTATTTTAATTGGGGGATGAGGGTGACAGGGGTGATGAAACTGCAGTTAGAATATTTTGAGAACCATTCCGTGATTGTAAATTTCCCTGAACTGGATGATTTTCAGAGGAAATGAAGTCATTGTAATCTCTTAGTCATCAGTGAAAAAAAAAAAAAAGAAAAACAAGCAGCAGGGATAACAATTCAAAAAGTCATCTTAACAGGATAGAAGAGAAGCATATTTTTTGCTTTGAGAAAATGTTCAAATTTATTTTTTAAGTTGTGTCCTCTAAAGCATACTTTGACTTTCAAGTATATTTATTCAATCAAGAAGATTATTATTACACTGTGGCGCTGAGCTGTAGTGGCTTCCTGGGGCTTCACTGTTTTAAGCAACTGATGACATTTACCATCAAGATTACATGTGGATTACAATTCTGGAATGAACATTGTTGGGGGTTTCTTTTGGTATCACAGTCAAAGGAAAAAAATTAGGGTTTAATATTTTATAACTCACAGCAGGTTGTACATTCAAGCTAAACATGTTTTAGTAGCAATTCTTCAAGCTACCAAAGGCTATTGCTACCAGAGGAAAAGGAAATGTTGGTTTGCTATGATGGCTTCCAACAGAGTCCATCTATCCTATTTAAACAGCATAAAGGGATCTGCTATATTTTTCCATGATATTTAGCTAAATACAACTTTCATTGTGTGGTATCATGCTCAATACTATTTCTCTAATGCCCATACAAAAAAGTAAGTTTGCATAATGATCAGGCAATGCTATACATTTTAATCTACACATATAAGAATGATATTTCTGCAGAATTTTATTATATATTATATATTACATAATGTGACTAAATACTAATGGATTTAATAAGCTGATTTTTACTTCATCTTGTAATAGCTTTTTTGAATACTATTGTTTCTGTGTTGTTATAAAACTTAATTAACATTCAGAAATTATACATAGCCTGTTTGGTAGTACTATAAATCAATGTTAGAATTTGACTGTCACTGTTAATGTGATTTTATACATGGCCAGTGTCACTGTTCTTGAGTATTTACTATTTCTGTTGTTCAGCATATTACGGCGGTTTATCTCTTTCAACAGTTCTTACTATAGTTCTATAGGCTGCCACTTATCAGAAAGCCTGTTAAAACCCAGATGCTTACAGTTAACCACAATGTATATCCAGAATTGGGTTAAATATAGACTCTTTATTTTTAATTTCAGATTGATGTGAGGGTACCAATGTTTAGTTTCCATTGTTCTTAATTCTAAGGTAAAGGTTAAGTTGTAGTTGACCCCCGGGGGTGCACTGAACACCCTCTCATTCTGCACATTAGGGAGAGGCCGCCATTTGCCCTCCCTCCTCTCTGCCCTGCTCTCCCGCCTCGCCCCTCCCTCTCACTAGACTATAATTATGTGTTTCTTTTATGTGGGTGTTTTGTCGTTTAGATATCGGTTTCATATCAGTATTGAGTACATTGGATACTTTTCTGTGCCCATTCTTATAGTACTCTACTAAGAAGAAAGTGTCTCACCTTCATCCAGCTAAACACAAAAGATGTAAAGTTTCCATCTTTTCTTATGGCTGAATAGTGCTCTGTGGTGTATATAAGCCACAGTTTGTTAATCTGGGCATCCACACCTGGATTTCAGGCCTACTTACAACACTGACTCATCTGGTGTATGGTTGAATATTTATTTTAGCATTAGTTTGTGGCTAAGCATTCACATTCAAGATGTTTAACTGAAAGTATTTTCTCAAGTAAATGAAAGAAACGAGAAAGAATTATTTCAAATTAAGGAAAAGAAACAATCTGTCCATCTGTAATGTGCCTGTTATAAGAATATACCCAACTTTCATAAGGGAAGCTCTAAATACTTCCAGACGTTCGGGTGGTAATGAAAAGACTATGCCATTTTCCTTTTTTCCAAGCACATCATTGATGAGCTTAGTTTGCTTATACCTTCATACTTTCCAAAGGAAATCAGAAAAAAAGAAAAACAGTCCAGGAAATTCAAAACAGTATAAACAACAGTTTATATTGATGTTTATTGCTGGTCTCCATCTTTGTTCCTTCAGCCACTGGTGGACACCTGGGTCTCATGAAGCTCTTGACACAAGGACCCACTTTCCTGGAGGTCCCCCCTGCTTTGTCTCATAACTAGATCAGCTAAATGCCCCTTGGGTACACATCAGCTCAGACTAAACCAGAGTGCCATATGTTCTTTTAAATGTGGACCGCTGACTGCTCCCTTTGTGAGTCATCTCTGCAGGTGGATTAATTTCCTAGCCCCAGT
>CAUYQV010134785.1:0-40497 GCA_963574575.1 Galagoides demidoff | reverse complement strand
TTTTCTTTTTTTTTTTTTTATTAATTGATCTCTGTATACATTGATGCAAACATGGGGTACATTGTGCTGTTTCATATACAATTTGAAACACTTTCATCAAGCTGGTTAACATAAATTTCATGTCATTTGGTTAATCATTGTGTCAACACATTTACATTCTAGTTCTAGAAAAGTTCACTTGTACCCTTGTTAGACAGATATATAGGTGATCTTTCCCATCACCCTCCCACCACCCTTCCACCCTTCTCCCCTCCCCTTCCCCACCCCCTCCCCATATTTTTGGGCTAGAATTAAGTTGTATCTTTTGCTTGAGAGCTATAGATTAGTTTCATAAAAGGGCTGTGTACATTGGATACCTTTTCTTCCATTCCTGAGACACTTTGCTAAGAAGCACATTTTCCAGTTCCATCCATGTAAACATGAAGGAGGTAAAGTCATTATCTCTTAAACATACAGTATAGCAAATATTTGCACACAATTTACATTATACTAGTCATGTTAATATAAGTGAGCTAGAGACGATTTACTATGTAAGGGAAGAGGGCATAGATTATATTCATATAAAATAGCTTTTTTCATAAACAGAGTTTTGTTTCTCACAGTTATTGAGGCTGGGAAGTCTGAGATCAAGGCACTGGCAGGCTCAGCGTCTGGTGAGGGCCTCTTGCTCATAGATGACACCTGCTCTGTGACCACGTGGCCCACGTCTTACAAGTGGGAGGGAGAAAAGGGCCTCGGGTAGTTCCTGCTAACCCCCCTCTCTTATTTCAGATTAATATGAGTATAAATACCATTGGGTTACATAATTTGCTTTTGTATGGTTAAAGTTCGAGATGTAACTGTGTCCTACACCCAAGAATTGTTCAAATACCCATGCAATGTAGCGGTGGGTGGTAACTTACCCAACCCCTTCTCCCCTCCCTGTTACTTAAATTTAATTAAGTTTTTCTCTCATGTGAAGATGTAGTTTTTAATCTACTAGTTTCAATTTAGTACCAAGTACTGCACACACATGATGCTTGTTTTTCCATTCTTGTGACACTTTATTTAGGAGACGATTCTCCAAATCCATCCAGGTTGCTACAAATGATACAAAATCTCTATCTTTTTATGGCCAACGGTATTTCATGGCATACATATGCCACAATTTATTAATTCATTTATGTGTTGAAAGGCACTTGGGTTGTTTCCACATCTTATGATTGTGAATTGTGCTGCTATAAACATTTGAGTGCAAATGTCCTGGTGGTAAAATGTCTTTTTGTTTTTATTTTGGGTACATGCCTAGTAATGGGATTGCAAGATCAAATGGTACGTCTACTTTTAGCTCTTTGTGGAATCTCCATCCTTTTTCCACAGACGCTGTACTAGTTTGCAGTCCCACCAACAGCACATGAGTGATCCCTTCTTTCCGCACCCACGTCAGCATCAGCTGCTTTGGGACCTGGTGAGGTGGGCCATTCTGGCTGGGGTGAGGAGATATTTCAAAGTTGTTTTGATTTTTATAAGAGACTTGAGCATCTGTGGATTTTGGTGTTTTCAGAGGGGTCCTGGAACCAATCCACCATGGAAATTAAAGCATCATTCTGTATCTGTGTATGCATGCATAGTGCACCATAAACTAGAAAACTATAGCAATGCTTGATCACTTAGTGAAGACTTACTAAGTGCTAGGTAATGTTCTAAGGGAGGTAGAGTGCTCATTCATAATCTCATCACACCAGTGAAATAAGCTACTATTGTTGGTTTGTATTTAAAAATAGAGATACTGAGACGCAGGGCAGCAAAAAACTGTGCTGTAAATTATACACTCAATAGATGGAGCAGAGATTGCATTTTATGTTCCCTGGCTGCCAAAAGGGTATTGTCTTAAACAACACTCTGTAGCTTTTCAGGAAGCAATCTTAACCTTGAACCCAGAAGAATTACATTAGAAGGAATCAGAAGCACTTCCTCCGCCTCTCTGCTTTTCTGTAAATGAGATTTGATTGACATTCTTTTGCTAAAGGTGGCAGATAAAGATTGAAGATTACACATCTCTAAGGTAACGCCTTTGTAAATAAAATTAGTAAATGTTAAAGAAATGTTGTGGCCAGAGACTCTTCATTTGTTTCCTTTCCAAAAAGCATTTAGTGATCTACAATTGAGTAATAATTTCAGAACATAAAGAGGGACAATGGAGCTTCTAGCTTTTATCTTAAATAGCTGCCCGACAGACCTGTTACTGCCACACAAACCTAATCGTAGACACTGGAAAATAAATTCATGTTATGGGTAAAATAGAGGTTTTTAAACGACTTTTGATCACATGAAAGGCTTACACAAATGACTGGAGAATTCCAAAAGAAATTTCAAAGCCCTGAAGTGAGAGGATAAAGCCACGCTAAGGGTCACTGTTTGGACAATTCAGCTCTACTTGTGCTTTGTGAAGACGTAAATTATTGATCTGAGCTCTTTATAACTCTTACCCTTCAGCTACAGAAATTTCAAGAGTACAGTGTATCAAGCCAAGTGGTTTCATTATTGTATACAATCACACAGAAATTGAAGGTTTTTATCGGAATTTTATGTTTTAATTTTTCTACATTAATAATGTTTTAAATAACTGAGAAATAAAGAGATTTCCATTTTTTTGATATGTAGAATATTTAAAATAGAAAAGGCATATTTTGAATCATTTGTTAAATGATAAAAGAATCCTTTGTCCAGTGAATATTGTTCTGAATGTTTTGAATATTTAACTTATAAAATGTCTTTGATTTTCTAAACTCTTTACATAAGCAAAGACTGGATTATGTTCATTATATTGCAATAGTATAATTTGAGTATCTGTAGTCTAAAAATTCTGAGGACACCCCTTGAGCTGTCTCTTCCCACAACCACCACTCTGGTAGCTACTCTTTCGCTCTCTGCTACCGTGAGATAAACTTTCTTAGGCTCCACATATGCCTGAGACCATGTGGTACCTGTCCTCTGGGCTTGATTTGCTCCACTTAACAAATATTGGCTCATTCACATGGCTGCAAATTACATGGACATATTAACAATTTTGATTCTTCTGATCCATGAGCACGTGGTGTTTTCCTATTTGCTTTTCGCCGTCTACGATTTCTTTCATCACTATTTTGTAGTTCCTCTTGTAGAGACCTTTCATCTTCTTGGTTAAGTATATCCTTGTGTATTTTCTTTTCTTTATAGCTATTGCAGATATTTTGAATTATTGAATTGACTCCCAGATTGACTGTTGTTAGCATATAGAAATGCTACTGATTTGTGCATATGGATTTTATAATCTGAGACTTTACTGCATTTATTTTATCAATTTTAGGAATCTTTTTGTGAAGTCTTGAAGGTTTTCTTGATTTAAAATCATATCATTGGAAAACAGTGGTTGTCTGACCTCCTCTTTCCTGATTTGGAAACCCCCCTTTTTTCCCTTTCTTTCTCTAGATTGATCATTCTGGCAAGGACTTCCAGCACTGTGTTGAATAGCTGTGGAAACAATGGATATCTTTGTCTTACTCCATTTCTTAGGTAGAATGGTTTCAACTTTTCCCTATTCAGGATGATGTTGACTGTTTGTTATATATTCCTTTTACTATTTTCAACTACGTTCCTTCTATGCCCAGTTTGCTGAGAGTTTCTTTAATGAAGAAGTCCAAGGTTATACTCTTTTTCTGCATCAATTGCAATAATCATATGGCTTTGTTTCTAATTCATTTTAAGTTGTGCATTACATTAATTGATTTGCATATGTTGAACAATCCTTGCATCTCTAGAATGAAACTCAGTTGATCATATTGAATTATCTTTTTGATGTGCTACTGAATTCAGTTTGCTAGCATTATGTTGAGGGTTTTTGCCTCTATGATCTAAGGCAGTGGTTCTCACCCTTCCTAATGCTGTGGCCCTTTAGTACAGTCCCTGTGGGTCATGACTCAGAGGTTGAAATCACTGATCTAATGTGTACCATGAAAATTTTTTAAAGATCACTAACTATTTTCAAATGAAATTCAAAGAACAGTCAATTGGTGGGAATGTAAATTAATACAATGACCTTACAAAATAATCTGGAGATTTCTCAAAGAACTAAAAACAGATCTACCACTGGACTGAGTAATTCCATTACTTGGTGTCTACCCAAAGAACAGAAGTCACTGGGTCAGAAAGTTGCCTTGCTCTTTATTTAAGCAGCACAATTAAAAATGACTAAGATGTGCAATCAACCTGTATCTACCAAGTTTGAGTAGAGAAAAAAATTTTGGTATATATTGTGTGTGTTTTATTTCCAAGAAAAGAAAATTAATATATTTTTATTAATTGTCAGTACTGGAAGATAAGGGATGAAACTGAGGTAGATCTTACCTGAACTGGTAAGTAGGGTTACCTGGGGTGCAGGCTCGGGACAGTACAGACTCTGTTGGCATTGAGAGGAACTGGCATATTTTTCTCTCTGTCTCACACACTCTTATTACACGTACACTAGGCATTTGTAATTTACTCCAGAGAATACTAATATACTTTTCTGTATTTAAAATTATGATTTTTTTCAGTATTTAGTTTAAATATTGGATATAAACCTACCTTCTAATTTTCCAATCCTGCCTTCTACTCTTTCACTTCGACTACTGTGGATATTATTATAATGGGATATTCCTTCAGGCATTTCATTTTATAATCTAAATGTTTAATAAGATTCTTTTAAATAGTATATCAACTATCTAGTGAGACTATAATCTCATTTATTTTATTCATCTCAATTTCTATTTTCTGTGCTGCATTATTAGGAACTGTTTTTAATTTCCTGCATATTGCTCCCATTATTTGGATAACAGTGCTGAGTTTTTTATGGACTTTTTTTTCCTTCTACATTCTTGAATATATGGTTTTGTATTTTGACATTTGTATTGAAAAGTTAGACTTCAGGTGATGTGTTCTTCCTTCAGGAAGGGAGTGACTGACCCTTCCTTCTGCTAAAATAGGAGGAAAATGACAATTAACCAGGCATAAAGAGCACCAAAAAGAAAAATAGTAGGTAAAGATATGAATGGAAGGCAGACATTAACTCTATAAAACAGTGACAACAACGAGTTACAGCTGTGGTTCCCAACCCCATGCTGCGGGCTGGTACTGGTCTGTGGCCTGTTAGGAACCCCTGCCACGTGGCAGGTGTGAGCAGTGGTAAGACAGTGGAGTTGCTGACTGCCAGCCTGAGCTCCACCTCCCACCAGATCGGGGCACCCCGGCATTTCTATAGGAGCGCGTACTCTACTGTAAACTGCACATGTGAGGGAACTAGGTTGAGTGCTCCTTATGGGACTCTAATCATCACCCCCATCCATACAAAAATTATCTTCCATGAAACCAGTTCAGGTGCCAGAAAGTTTGGGGACTGCCAAGATACAATGTTTAAAACATAACAAATTGAACTAAAATGCATGCATAGTAATGTAAGGGAGAGAGGAATAGATGAAGGTCAAGTGGAAGTCTGTATTGGAATCGGGGGGAGTCATAACAGCAATGTTTTGTAGTAGACTGAGATAAATGAAGGATACGTCTTTTGATCTGTGGATCAAACTCACTTAAAGAATACAAAGTCTATTTCATCAACAGATAATAGATGGAGAAAGAATTTTGTAATGAACTAATACAAATAAAGAAGAAGAACAGTTTATACAGAGTACAAATTAGATAGATATAGATTCAGAAATTTCAATAATTCTATTGTGTTTAAATGAGCTAAATAATCCGAATGAAGAACTAAATTTTATAGGCTGGATAAACTAAAACAAAGAAAGATATATGGGCCTTATTTTATACCAAATTGATGTATTTGTCAATATATTTACTTGTCTATATGTACATGGGTTCTTAAATTGGATGCCATTACAATTCACGAAGAAAATTAACTATACACACACACTACCTACAGACACATAATTTAGGAATTTTCTATACTTATTATTTAATTGATTTTTCTCACTTTCATTTCTTATTTATAATAGCAGTAATGATTATGAAATAAACAGAGTGGGCCTGACTGACCTAATAAAATAGGGCACAGTATATAATTTATATTTATAGATGTTAAGTAACTACAGATTCATTATAGTGGTTTCCCACTACTTAAAAATTCTACTCTTTTCAATTTATTATTTGTTTATTTTTAATTTATTTTTGAGACAGAGTCTCACTCTGTAGCCCCGGGTAGAGTGCCGTGGCAACCACAAACTCTTGGGTTCAAGAGATCTTGCCTCAGCCTCCTAAGTGACTGAGACTATAGACCTGGACCACTATACTGAGCTAGTTTTTCTATTTTTAGTAGAGACAAGGTCTCCCTCTTGTCCAGGCTGGTCTTGAACTCCTGAGCTTCAGCGATCCACTCACCTTGGCCTCTCAGAGTGGTAGGATTATAGGCATGAACCACCGAGCCGGCCTTATTATTTAAATATTGGCACTTACTTAACAATACTATTCCATTGATAATGATGAAAATGCTGTCCATTTTCTCCAAAAAATACTGTAGCAACAAAGTCCTGCTTCTTTTGGTCGATCACCAGTTGATTTTAGCCACATTCAGTGGATTTTGCCTATAGTCATTGTCACTATGATGTTCTAATGGTGATTTTCTATTTTACTAATTTCTTTTGCATTTATTAATTGGAATTAGCTTGGAAGGAAGAGTTGTCCCTTCTTCTCATTAACAATGTATCATCATGGATTTAAGAATATTTATTTCATTCATTAAGCTATGATTTGAGACTACAAGTATTTACTTTGCTGTACACTTCATTCCAGCTTTGACCATTTTGACCTTCAGAGAGTTTCCTGTGCTCTTTTCAGGAGGCCCCTCTTTTATGTATTTTGTCAAGAAATTCCTTCATTTTTAGCAACACAAGATTATTTAGGTTCATCTTAGAATTATGCCTCTCTTTTCCCTAGAAGTAATCGGTTTCCTGGGAAACCTGACGTTGCCTTCGTTGGAGAATATTTAGAAACCAGGGTGTTGCTACCATTATGCTACTACTTCCCCTAGACTTTCACCACAGACAGGGCTAGAAAATCAGTATTTTTCATATGTACACACACACACACACACACACATTTACCTACACACGCATATATATATGTGCTTATATGTATCTAATGATACTGATGTATACAACTCCAACCCAATTGGATGCCATTTGGATTCTTTCTCATCTCGTTACTTATAACTTTGCAACTTTTTTCTCTTACAGCAAAAGACCTGGGTCTCATTACCTAAAATAATATACGTACATAGTTGCTAAATCTTATTACACTTTGCTAATCCTCAGTTTTGGCAAAAATAAATTTACCTGTCAAAGTGCAATGTTGTATACAATTCTTTTGTAGTTATCATTCCGTATCCTGTACACACATTGCTTCTTACAGTTGACTTTCTTCTGTTCTTTTCTTCTTCATCAGAAGTTCTTTTTTTTCGATGTCCATAAAGGTGATTTGTAATTTATGTGTAATGCATTCAGATTCACTCCTCGCTAGCTCCACTCCACCTGGGGTGCCAGGCATTTGTGGTGCTCAGTTTTTGGCAATGAAGAATAAAGATGTGATAAATAAGCGCATCAATTAAAATTCACTCTTTGTGCTGTAAAGATCTAAGCGTTTTGAAAAATGCATAGAGGCCTACACCCACCATGACAATGATAGAACTATATAGGGTACGTGTTTTCCTGGAAGAATTTCTTGTACGCACCTTTCATAGTCAATTGCTGCCTCTACTTTCCAAACACTGACAATAAATAATCTTTCCGTCCATCTTGAATTTGTTGCCTTTTCAAGAATGTCCCATAAATGAAACCGATCCAATTCTTAGTTTTTGAGATCCGAGTTCTTTCAACTAAACCATTTTTAAGGTTCACCCATATTATGTGAGTTGACTGTTTTTTAGGCATTGCTGATTATTATTCTTGTGTATGGATGTATTACAATTGTTCATCAACTGGTTGAGAGCCATTCGTGTTGCTCAGTCTTTGGCAATGTATGATAAAGATGTTATAAATATTGAATCAAAGTTTGCCTAGAAACACATTGTCTTTCTCATGGCTCCCTACCCAGTGGGCATGAAATTTACTGGGTCATGTGGTCATTGTAGGTTTCTTTTTCTCAGAAATTATCAAACTGATTTCTAAAATAGCTTATCTAACTTGCATTCTCCCCAAGTACAATGTACTGGATCATGTAAGAATGTGCTGGCTATTAAATGACCTTAGATTTTAAGTAAATGGAGAGGCACCAATGCCATGATGCATGGGAGTAATATGATATGACTTTTTTTTTTTTTTGCAGTTTTTGGCCAGGGCTGGGTTTGAACCCACCACCTCCGGCATATGGCGCCGGTGCCCTACTCCTTTGAGCCACAGGCGCCACACATGACTTAGTATTTTGAAAAGAGCACAGGATAGTTTCTATACTGATGGGTTAATAATGAAAATGATTAGTGAATTTATCCAGAAGTACACTCAAAAGATGATCATACATGCAGACACATAAACACACAGTCTCAGTCTCTCTCTCCCACATATACAGAAACCAAAAATGATTTCTGTGGCTTTACGTAATTTAAAAATGGAATTTAAAACTTTGTGGTTTTAAATTAATATTTTCACAATTATGTCTAAAACCTTTATGTTCAGTATTATGCAAAGTGTTAGTGACAGCCTACACACACGCACACAGCCCACATGATTCTTAAAAACCTTAGGATTTTAGAGTACTTATTGAATAAATAAAAATAGAGACAAGGGATAATAGGATATACATTTTTAAATCTAGAATAGGAATACTGTAGCAATTCATGAATTTGCACGTATTATATATTTGTACGTATTATATTTGTATGTATTATATAAAACAGGAAAATAATAGTATTTCCCTGAGGGTTGTTACGAATATACAAGGGTGCCAAAAATTATACATGTATTTTAAGAAAGGAAAAAGAAAACTATAATACTCAATTCACGTTTTCCCTCTGCAATTACAAAAGATACAAGATACAATATACCAGATAACAAATGTTGTTGGTAGATATTACAATTTTAATATAGCATTTTTCTTTTTAATACCTGCTTGCATGTTAGATACACTTTATGTATTAGTAAGAATCCTTCAGCCAAATGCTATTATTGTCCCAAACTTATGCACAATGTAATTATCTAATTACATCTTAATTTTTATGATTGTTTTGTATACTTGGTGAATATTACAATATTGACAAAACATTTGGTTCCAGAGAACTAAACCATGGAGTTAAAACTAAGCTGATTTTTTAAAAAATCTTCTTCCAAGAAATATTAGCAAGACTATTCAATGAAAATCAACAGCATACTTTCCATTTTATATTCTATTTCTTGTTTTATATTTTATGTATTCTACACAACAAGTAGTGGCTATTAGGTGCATGCAATTATGTAGCTGAAGTGGAGGAAAATCACCTGATGCTATATTTTGGTACCGTTATATTTAGTACTTTTTGTTTATTTGTTTGTTTTAATTTCGGGTTAACATGAGGGTGTATAAGTTTAGGTTACATGGCTTGCCTTTGTAAGGTAAAGTCCCCATTGTAGTTGAGTCCTTCTCCCCCTAAATGTGCCATATATCTCTACATTGTACCTGTTATGTGGTAACTTACTGAACCCCTTCCTCTTTCCCTTCTTGAATTTAATTGTGTTTTCTCTTGTAGTTGTCCATCTACTAATTTCAATTTACTATTGAATCCATGGGATGTTTGATTTTTCATTCTTGGGTACTTTGCTTATGAGAATGTTCTCCAAATCCTTCCAAGAAAATACAAAAGGCAGAAAGTTTCCATCTTTTTGAATTTTTGCCCCACAGACAGAACATTAGTTCATTATTTTTCAGGTTATAGCTGCTTACCAGAGTCATGGCCTTTGGGGTCAGACTTTCTGAATCTTTTTTTTTTTTTTTTTTTTGAGACAGAGCCTCAAGCTATCCCCCTGGGTAGAGTGCCATGGCATCACAGCTCATAGCAACCTCCAACTCCTGGGCTCAAGCTAGTCTCCTGCCTCTGCCTCCCAAGTGGCTGGGACCACAGGCACCCACCACAACGCCTGGCTATTTTTTGGTTGCAGCCATCATTGTTGTTTGGCGGGCCCGGGCTGGGGTTGTGAACCCGCCACCTTAGGGGTACGTGGCTGGTGCCTTAGTTGATTGAGCCATAGGCGCCGAGCCCTGAATCTTTCTATTGCAAGTATCTACCTTGAAAGGAAATCACATGTAAATTATGTTCAAGCAGATAAGCCAGAGCAGTGTGAATGCCCATAAATATTGACTGATTAGTGACGATCTATTTAGTCCTTTATTGGTTTTAAAATGTCTCTATGTCCTTATATTGCTATGTGTTCTCATTTAAAGTATTTTCTATTATCCCATTCTCCATGCTGTATATTCATTATTCCCCCTACCCTGTAACATGGAGATTGAAGAAAGAATAGAGAACATTGGTTTAGTCTTTCTACAAATACAGATTTTATTTTGTTGCCAGATTTAAGACTGGCAACTTTCCAACTTTCTTTACTTATCTTCTCTTTAATTCTTATTCCTTTGGTTTATTTTTAAAGAATATTTGAGAACAAAACGGTGCTTTATAAAATAGAAATGTATTATAGTAAGATATAGTAATCTTATTTATGCATACATATACACACATAAATGTACTTATAAAAAGATACATATACATATATAAAAATACACAAATAAAAGTGACATGAATACTTCTGACTAAAATTTTGTTACATTTTAAAAATTCAAAGTAAAAGTATCAGCAAATATTTTATATATATATATATATATATATATTTTTTTTTTTTTTTTTTTCTTTTTGAGACAGAGTCTGACTCTGTCACCTGGGCTAGAGTGACTTGGGCTCAATCTAGCTCACAGCAACCTCAAACTCCTGGGCTGGAGCAATCCGCCTGCGTCAGCCTCAGAAAAGGAGGATAGGACTATGGGCATGCATCACCACACCCTGCTAATTTTTCTTTTCTTTCTTTCTTTTTTAGAAACAGAGTCTTTGTAGCCCTTGGTAGAGTGCTATGGCATCACAGCTTACGGCAACTCCCAACTCCTGGGCTTAGGAGATTTGCCTTAGCTTCCTGAGTAGCTGGGACTACAGGCGCCCACCACAACACCCAGCTGTTTTTTTGTTGCAGTTTGGCTGGGACTGGGTTCAAACCCACCACCCTTGGTATATGGGGCCAGTGCCCTACCCACTGAGCTACGGGAGCCACCCTAATTTTTCTATTTTTAATAGAGATGGGGACTCAAGATCAACTCAGTCTGGTCTTGGACTCCTGACATCAAGGGATCCTCCTGCCTTGGCCTCCTAGAGTGTTAGAATTACAGGCATGAGTCACCATGCCCACCATACAAATAGTTGAATAATAATATTAGCCAAACATTTTCTACAACAATTCTACTTCTGTGTACAGAGACATAAGACAGAATCTTGAAAATGACTGACAAGTTGTTTTTCCTGTGTCCTCCAACCATGAATCTGTCATGTTTATTCTTGTTCAAAAAGGGTGAGAGCAGATGAGAAGAAACTGAATGGCCTTTTAAGAAAACAAAACACATATGACAGATGCCATATGGCTTCCCCCCATATCTGTGTGGAATTCATTTAGAAAAGAATATCAGAAAGACAGTAACAAATTATTTTAAATGGCTTTGTATTTCAAACAAATGTGTAACAAGCATCATTTGGCATTTAAGGACACAATAAAATTCAGGGCAAGACATTATAGTCCAGATATGAAGTAATGATATACAGAGTCGAGAAAATAAAATTTTACATTAAGAAAAAATTAAACGGCTCGGCACCTGTGGCTCAATCGGCTAAGGCGCCAGCCACGTACACCTAAGGTGGCGGGTTCAAATCCCTAGCCCGGGCCCCCCAAACAACAATGATGGCTGCAACCAAAAAATGGCCAGGCGTTGTGGTGGGCGCCTGTGGTCCCAGCTACTTGGGAGGCGGAGACTCGCTTGAGCCCAGGAGTTGGAGGTTGCTATGAGCTGTGATGCCATGGCACTCTACCCAGGGGGATAACTTGAGGCTCTGTCTCAAAAAAAGAAAAAAAAGAAAGAAAGAAAAAATTAAACATATTCAAAAGTGGACAAACAAGTAAAATATACCATAGTATGTCCACTGACAAAATGGATAATTTCTCATTTCACAGGCGATCATGGCCTATCTATCTTCCCCTAAATCTAAGTTACTTTGAGTCTAGTCAAAGAATTCATTATTTCATCTTTAAAAATATTCCAATATGAAGCCATCTGTGGTTGCTCATGCCTGTAATCCCAGTATTCTGGGAGGCTGAGGCTGGGAGATCACTTGAACTCAGAGTTCGAGTTTGAGACCACTCTGAGCAAGGGTGAGATTCTGTCTCTAAAAAAATAGCACAGTGTTGTGGTGGTGCCTCTAAGTCCCAGCTACTTGGGAGGCTGAGGCTAGAGACTCGAGTCCAAGAGTTTGAGATTGCTCTGAGCTATGACGCCATGGCACTCTACCAATGGCAAGAACATGAGACTCTGTCTCAAAAAACCCCAAAACTTGCAGGATGATTCTCTGAAGTATAAATATTATTTTATGCATAGAAATTGTAATTATTTAACATAAAAACAATAAGAAATATTGTCATTTAATATATTATCAAATAGAAGGGGAAATCTTGTATGAGGTTGATATTATCTTGATCCTAAAATGAGACCAACACACGGCCCACTATTTCTTATAAGTATACAAACAAAAATCCTTAACAAACTATAGTATATAATGTGTGTGTGTGTGTACTATCTCCAAAAGATGCTTATTCCAGTGGTCCAAGGCTTAAGTTTGAAAATCAATCAGTATTACCCACTATGTTATTAGGCTGAAGAAGAAAAATTGCATGATGATTTCAATGATGCAGAAACCCACTCAGTGGGAAAGAAAGAAAGAAAGAGAGAGAGAAAGAAAGAAAAAAAAAAAGACAGAGAGATAGATCGAAATGTCTTCAATTGATGAAAAAAGAAAACAAACAAAAAGACCCACATCTTTAAATTTTTTTTTTTGTTTGTTTTTTGGCTGGGCCTGGGTTTGAACCTGCCACCTCCAGCATATGAAAAACGCTACGTCTTCAAAAAGTTCACAGCTAACACTATAGTTAATGGTGAAAGACCTAATGTCATCCCCTCAGGCTGGAAACATGGTAAGGATATTGATTAAAACCATTCTTATTTGAGATAATACTGATACTTCTAGCCAGCAAAATAAAATAGAAGGTCCACAGATTTTAAAGAAAATAATAAATATATTCCCAATATCAGAGACAAATTTTTGTATGTAAGCCATAGAATACTTTTGCTATTTTTGTCACCACACTGGATTGAAAGATCGTTCATAATTCTGTTGCAATATTTCACTATACATTTATTATAACTTATTTAAGTTATTATTAAATGTCTGGTTAATGAAGCAATTGTAAAAATTGCTTTGAAACCAAATGAGAGGAAAGTTTTCTGGGCATTTTATCACACTAAAGTTTTTGCTATTATATTATTTAACTAAAATGTATATTCATTTCTATTTTTATCAGTGAGTTTTAAAGAGGTAAACTTTAAAAGATTGTGTATTTATATTTTGAAAATCTACTACATATAGATAATATATATTGTCATTCAAATCAGTTTTCTCTACCAGATAATTAAAAAAAAAAAGAACTTGTCCTTTCATATAATGAAATCTCTTCAATTTTTTTGTCATGTTGAGTTAAGAAGTTGCAAAGTAGTTTCTTTAAACTATGATATGATACTCATTTCACAGATGCTAATAACATTTTGTGCTATTAAATAAAAATTAATTATTATAATTAACCTTATTATGTATGACTTATTTTGCTGGGGTTGGGGGCAATGTCTTTTAAATTTATTTGTCCTCAAGTTACTATTTCAACATTAAAAAGACTTGTTTTCCTACATAGTGGAGAATATTCAGACTGAAATTCAAAATTAATGTTTCACAGTATGAAATTCTAGCAATGAATTTAAAAATGTCATTTGTATTTTAATGAAGAGTAGTAACTGATTTATTCAAACATTTCTTATTCTCACACTAAATGAATTTCCATAACTTTTGGAAAACATGAATATAACCAAGCTAATTGTTGGCAAGTGTGAAATGTGATTATGAAGAAAATCACTAAATATCAATTCTGATTTATTAAGTCATAGATTACGTGTGAGTTTATATGAATATGTATACACACATATGTATAAATATGTACACATGATTTTATTGATGATTGACAAAATATTAAACGATACCTGAGTCATTCATGTCTTTATTATTTTACAATTTTGCAATAAAGTTCAAAATTTTAAGACAGAGATCAAATCAGTCCTGTTCACTCTAGGTTGCTGAAATAACAAAGCACATGGCTCTGGAATTCAGTTAAAAGTTTATCAGTTTCCTAGAGCTCTAATCTCATAAACGACCCAATTTGACATAAAATTTATAATCCAGAGGATGAACATTTTAAAAAACATTGCCTTTTTTGTGACTAATATTCTCAAAGTGGATCCTTTCAATAATAATTTCATTGAAAATTCATGTCACAATGAAAGAACACTTCTAATACAAGAATATTGTGGTTTTTCTATAAATATTTGTTTTCATATATTTATTTTATTAGTTGCTCAGTTTAGCAACATGAATGACGAATGACAATATGTATGGGCAATATGTATGCATGTACGTGTGCATGTTCTTGTGTGTATGTATATATGTAATATGTAAAACATATGTGTGTCTCTCATATATTACATTGTGTGTGAATTTATACTAGTCTACCTTGTATTGTGTTATATATAACAATAACATATTGCAATTAGAAACATTACATACTGTGTATGAATTTTACCTTTTATTCATGATTTGGTTAGTCAAAAGTACTATCAAATGGTACTGTTTGTGAGATAGTTCTAGCCATTCATTTAAGCTTATAATTTTTCCATACTGCATTTATATTACGCTTTCCTCATAGGATTTCAATAGTTATGGACCACATATAACATGTTAATAATGAAGTATTTTCATGGAAGGAAATGGAGGACAAAAATTCTGTTGAAAACTTCTATAGGATAAATATGAATGTTTGAACTTCATCTTGTACTTTTCACTAAAACATACATATGTGAAATAATACTGATGTTTTTTTCTATAATTTTTTTCTTTGCAATCCATGTATTTCATCATATTAGATGGTAATCAATATATTTTGATTGTTTATCTAAAATTATCTATTCTTCAGGTCCATAAGGGAGATCACCTCACTCCAAGGAGAATGGCTTTTACCAAAAAGTCCCAAAAACACAAGTTCTGATGTAGATGCAGAGAGAAAGGAACACTTATACACTATTGGTGGGACTACAAACTAGTACAACCTCTGTGGAAAGTTGTATGGATTTACCTCACAGAACTTAAGGAGACCAATTGATAAAGGTACCCATTGCTGGGTAACAACCAAAGGAAAAAGTCCATTTCTACAAAAGAACACCTGCACTTAAATGTTCTTAAATTATAGCAGAATAATTTATAATGACAAAGATATGGAAACAACCCAAGTTCACACCAATACATGAATGAATTAATAAAATGTGGTTTATACATACTATGGAGTACTACTAAGCCATACAAAAATGGCAATCTAAAATCTTTTGTGTTAACATGGACGTAATAGGAAACCACTCTTCTAAGGTAAACATCACAAGAGTAGAGAAACAAATACACATACTCAATACCAAATTGGAACTATTCAATCAACACTTACCAAAGTAAATCTCAATGACAATCAAGCAGGAGAGAAGGAGAAGGGGATGAGTAAATTCACATCTGTTGGGTACAGTGCAAACTGCCTGGGTGAAAGGCACACTAAGAACTTTAGCTACATCTCAAGAAAACAAAATATGTAAACAAAACATGTGTGCCCCTAATATTCTGATATCAATAAAAATGTGAAATAAATAAAATAGATATTTAAAAATAAAAAATTTAACTGGGTGTGATGGCTCACATCTGTAATCCTAGCACTCTGGGAGGCTGAGGCAGGTGGATTTCCTGAGTTCACAGGTTTGAGACTTGACTGAGCTAGAGCGAGACCCCCCCATCTCTAAAAATAGCTGGGTGTTGTGGCATGCGCCTGTAGTTCCAGCGATTTGGTAGGCTGAGGCAAGAGAATTGCTTGTGCCCAAGAATTTGAGGTTGCTGTGATCTATGATGCCACAGTTCTCTACTGAGGGCAACAAAGTGAGCTTCTGTTTTGAAAAAAATAAATAAATAATAAAAACAAAAAAGTTATAATAAAATATGTGTATTATTCAATAAAATTTAAATACACTTTTCTGTTTCTATTTTTAAAAATTTTATCCTCATCTTAGTTTTTAGTCTTTTAAGGAGAATATGCAGTTTCTGGAAGAATGGATATTTGAACTTTATACACTATAATAAAACTATTCAGTTTAAGTTCATTTTTAGATGACATTTAAATACTTTGTTAAGAAAATTTTTAGAAATAATGAATTTAAAGTGATGAGTTATCTGAATCCAGTTGTAGTATTTTACATGGGTAGGCCTGAAAATAAAGTTTGCAAACTCATCTTAGAAAAAGTGCTCAGAAAAAAAAAAAAAGAAAAAGTGTTCAGCACCTCACTGCTGAATATCACTATGGCCGCCTTTGAAGCACTCCCCTGGGAAGCTGTTCACCCCTGGGAAGCTGTGCACCCCTGCTAGCCCCTGGTCGACCCTTCAAAGTGATTTTGGAACTCTTTGTCAGACAAAGAGCTGTCACCATATTACCCTTGATGTCCTGAATGTCTTCAAAATGTCTTTCTTTCAATATTTTCATTATCTGAGTAATGAAAAAAGTCACTGGGGCCCAAATGTGATGAGCAGGGAGGGTGTTCCAAAACAATTGCTTGTTTCCTGGCTAAAATGTCCTCACAGACAGTCTTGTGTGAGCAGGTGCAATGCTGTGATATGAGAGCCACACCATTGTCATCCCAGGATTTTCAGTTAAGATTTTCCTAACTCTTTTTCTATTAATGGTTACTTGGTCTGCTACACTTCTCACAGTTAGCCATATTAATATTGATGGAAAATCTGAGGAATTTTTGAAATGTTTTACCAGTTGCCCTGACCTCCTTTCATCACTGCTGCTTTCTCTGTCTTTGGGCGTGTGGGCAGGGGGGTGGGGAGAGGGAATCTAATCATCTAATCTATTTTTAGATTGTCATTTTCATCACATAAACTTGAATTAACATGTCCTTGATTTTACTTCCACTTTTGCCAAGCTTAACAATAAATTTAATGTTTACTTGTTGCTCTAATTCAAGCTCCCATATTCTCTGATGGTGCACCAAAACATACAACAACAATAATGAGTGCCACTCAGCAAGACACTACCATACCTTGACACAAACACAGCTGTGAGAGGCTGATATGCCAAGGTTGTGAAAGCTTACTGAGTTGTTTGTACAGTGCTGCCTATGTAAGCACATGGTGGCAAGTTCACGAACTTAATTGCCAGGCTTCATATATTGCTTTAATAATACCACAATGCAAATTTCATTAATGATTACATTACTAAAGTATGCATTGATGTTCCAAGGAAAATAAAATGATGTATGGTTTTATTTCATGAACGAACAACTGACCGTAATGGTGACTGTCATGTACTGAGTATTTAAGAAGTGATTTTAGCAAGCCACCTCTTCCTTGAAGAGAACTTGACCATGGAAAGAATTACAGGTTCAAAACCTCCAAAAGTTCCCTAGGAACATTGTTACCCTCCTGTACACATTGTTACCTGGCTTAACACAATGTAAATTATAAAGAACAAGCATAATTTCTGTGGAGAGATTTTCAAATTCTTCGAAAACCATAATCAAATAATTATTATTTAAGATCAAATAAATCCATTAAAATATCTCCATGTTTTGAATGCTGGTAAATGTAGTAAGCTAAAAAATGTATATATGCAGTGAGAATTTTTGTTTTCTTTCTTAAATCTTTAAGTACAACTTTTTTTTTTTTATACAGTCACTTAGGTACTTGCTATATGGCATAAATTTAATGGATGTTTTATATTCTCATTATGAGGAAAGTTGATTTTTCACATTATCGAATTGGAAATCACTCATCTAAAGAGAGATCATCTGTGCATTAGCCAGCGTAACTTTATTTTATTACACTTGATGTACATGAGGGAGTGAAGTGATCATGGTTAGTATCATTAAGCAGATGGCAGCAAATTTTTCCTCTGTTCTTTATAACTCAGGAGGAGTGCTCTTTTTTATTCTACTAGAAAATTAAGTTTAACCTAAAGAATACCTAAGAGTCAATTTCATGGTTTTCCATTTGACTTACAGTGTGAAACATTACTGATAATCATCATTTCATTAACCAATAAGAACAAGTCAGATGAATCGAAAAATCTCAATAGCCTAACACAGTCGTAGTGGTAAGGTCACACAAAAACAAAAAACACAACTGAGCACATTAAATATTAAACAGTACTGTATCTTTCTAGTAAGTACATAAGCCATCTGTAAATGTTTTTAAGCCTGGAAGATCGCAAGTATATTTTCTTGAAGGGCTACAAGTATGTACACTAAGATTACAGTCTGTATATAATTACGATTCCTTTTTATTACTTAATGCATTTTATATTCTCTATTGTGGAACATTTACATAAATAAAATATTAAATATTATTCAAAATGTCCATATAATTTTCTAGGTGCTGGGTCTCAGGATAGCTTTTTAGATAACAATGAGTCAACAGTTACAAAACTATTAAGATGTTCTTTAAATTTTTGACAATAAATATTTTTCTATAACTTGTTCATTTCCTATTAGATTATCCTTCTCATGGTTTACTGATTAATTGGAGTAATTTATAATAGTTCCTTTTGTTTTTTACTTTCTTCTTTAATTAGAACTCATATTTCATGTCTACATTTGCTGATTTCTTTTCATACAACATCATTATCATATTTTAAACTATTAACTGTAAAAACAATAGTTTTAACCCCATGTCTTTAACTCACCTTTAATTTTTAACTTTTTCTTCTACTTTTATTAATTTTCCTATTATTCTTTTTCAAAATGTAGTTTGTTTTAGAGCTCATTAATTATAACTTTCTTTCTATCCAATATGAACACAATGGCTATAAATTTCCCTCTATGTACTAATTTTTCTATTTTCTCTAATTTTTATATGCAGGATCTTCATAGTCTATCAGTAGAGAATATTTTCTATTTTCCATTAAAATTGGTTATGTGAATGGGCAGTTATTGAGAAATACTGTGTTTTAAATTTCTATAAATAAAAGTGTTTACTTTTTAAATATATCTCAGTGTGTATGGGTGAGTGTGTATGTGTGTTACTAGGGAATGCAGATATTATTTAATTAACAGTATTTGTTGAGACTTGTTTATGTAGTTGTAAATTTATATAAACATTACAAAGGCTGAGTGGAATGTATGTATATTAATTTGAGGTTATAATATGTATAGATAGATACACACAAACATACTACTTATTTTTTTTGTTAAAGTCTACTGTATTTATTAATTATTAGTTTTATTTATTATATCATTTTCAAAACAGGCTTGTTAAAATATTTCATTATGGCTTTGGAATATTTATATTTTTCTCAATGCTTTTAAGATATTTCTTAATCTTAATACTTTTTAATAAAAACTTTAAAATTCTAGTTGGACCAATACCAGATATGTAATTTTGCCCTATTTTAGTAGTATTTGATGTTATATTTTAGAATATCCTTCAGTTCATAATTAAAAATTTTCAGTAAATTTGAGATGCATTATTACTTTTAAGTATTTATAGCTCTACTTGTTTTTTAAATAGAATTTAATTGGTAAAATCTTCTAGATATGATGAAACAACTACTAACTAAAAGATACAAAGACATTTTATCTATGATGTTCATAAAATCACAAAAACATTAAGGTCAAAATATTGTATAATTATTGTCAATTGATAGGAATTATTGTCACTATATTTAAATGGTTTGATCAGCAAATCAAATACATCTATATATTACATTTTAAAATATTGTTTAACATCTATCATGATCATGTCTCATCTAATATTTTTGAGTTGTGTATATTTTGACTGAAGATTTTATCTATTCTTATGGCTAAAATTTAAGTTAGCTTTTCTGTTAGTTTCTATAATATCAATTTATTTTACTTATCACTACTTTATTTTCACCTTGTAACTTTATTGGCTGTATTATAAGCATCGCCTATAAAATAACAAAATTCCAAATCTTTGTCAAGTATTTCTTTGTTACTCATATATATTGCTTGGGACTGACACTTGTCAGTGATCTGCTTTCACATGGCAATTATAGAGGAGGCCTTAAAGTTTTATGTTGGGCTGGCATGGTGGGGTGGCTCACGCCTACACTCCTAGCACTCTGGGAGGCTGAAGAGGGAGGATCCCTTGAACTCAGCAGTTGGAAAATAGCCTGAACAATGGCAAAACTGATCTCTAAAACTAAATGGGGGTTAAAAAAAAGTAGCTGCACACTGTGGTGGGTACCTGTAGTCCCAGATGTTCTGGAGGGGGAGGCAGGAGGATGACTTGAACCCAGGAATTTGAGGTTGCTGTGAGCTATGCTAAGACCATCATACTCTAACGCGGGTGACAGAGAAAGGCTGTGGCAAAAAAAAAAAAAAAAAGGTATGATTTTGACTAAGATTTTTCTAAAATTTGAAAAAAGAGAATAAAGATAAAATACCAATGAATTTAAAATTTTTTGACATACATAATGTGTAAAGCTATGAGAGAGAATATATCACATGGGGCTAATAAATGATGTATTACATATATTTTTAAAACATTGTTTGGTGATTATTTGATTTTATTTTCTCATGTGTATTAAACATGCGGCAAATGCTTCAAGCATACCCTCAAACTTCTGAAATTTAGTGCTGGATAACACAAAATATGTTATGGCACATATATTCTTATCCAAATGGTTGAAAGTTTCACTATATTTAAATGGTTTGATCAACAAATCGAATACATATAAATATATTATATTTTCAAATATTGTTTAACATCTATTAGGTACTTAGTTTTTTATAAGCATCTGTAGCTTATAACAGAGTTTAGTAGGTACATGGACATAAAGATTTAAAAACTAGAAGGAATATGCAGTATTAATGTCGGTATTACAGCCAGGCAGGTTACCACACCTGCATTTCAAGCTACTTGGGAGACTGAGAGGGGAGGTTCTTGTGGGTTCTGGGGTTCTGGGCTGTAGTGTGCTACACTCATCCAGTGTCCTCAGTAAGTGAGGCATCAACATGATGATCTCCAGGTGGGGGAGACCACCAGGTTGCCTAAGGAGCAGGTGAATGGACCCATTTCAGAAACAGAGCACGTCAAAACTCCTCTGCTGATCAGTAGCAGGGTCAGCCTGTGAGTGGTCACTGCACTTTGGCCTGAGCAACTACATATTGATTTGCACTTGTCTTTAAAAAAAAAAAAAGTGCAATATGAAAATAGAATAAAACATATACATACGGAGACTATTTATGTTTTAAGAAAGATGCTAAGGACAAGTAGAATATTAGCAACAACCAAAACTGAAATAGAGAGGAAGTAGGAGAATCGTTATTTTTCTGTATTCTAAATAGGAGATAGTTCCCATTTATAACAGAAAGTTGGTGGTTTAAGAAATTTCTCATACACAAAGTCTCTAGTGAAATATCACACAGAGAGGTAGAGCGACAATCGTAAAATACAAACTAGATTCTGAGAGCACAGGAGGGGTTAGCAAAGGCAGTAACTGAAGGAAAAAGACGTAAGTCCAACCCATTAAACGTGAGAGGATTTTGTAACAATCCTTTCTACTCTGTACTTATGGGAAAGCACAGATTTGATGGTTAACCTCTAAAGTGGAAACTTCTGTTCTGAATATTAAATGCATTTATCTTTCAATAACATGGTGTATGTCTTAGTCAACAAGGCATAGCCCAGTTTGCTTCAATCTCAGTGGTCTCAGTGTGGCTGGAGGAGGACGATGGCAAGCAAATGAATTTGCCCTTTATAATTTGGTAGGAATTGCAGAAAAAGATGAAATAAAAACTATGGGAATGAATGAAACTTATATAGTCTTTGGAGTGATAGTTGCTTAAAATTATGGAGTCAGACACTTACACTCTTCAAGATTGAGTTTCTTTTTATAAAAAAGATCAGGCTATGGAATCATTGAAGCACTTTGTGAGCTTGAAGAACCTTAATTACATGAAATAAAAAAGAACCATTTCTTAATAGGAGACAGAAATTAAACTGTCATTCAAAGAATACTCCTAAGACTAAATTACTAAAAATAATTTAAAATTAGTGTAAAGGTGATAGCATTTATACTAAATAAATGATTCTTAAAGCATGAGTGTCATAAATTTACCTATAAAATTCATAAATAAATGAATTATATTTTTATATAATTCAGATCAAAGCCCAATACCTATTCATAATAAAAAATATCAGTAAACTAGAAATAAGGATGAACATCCTCAACTTAGCAGAGTTTCTCTAACAATTTCACAGCTACATCACACTTAATGGTGGGAAAGTTTATGCGTTCCCACTAAGATCACAAACAGAGGGAGGATGTCCCCTTTTTTAAAAGTTGTTAATGTCATACGTGAAGTACTATCTAATGTAATAGGACAGGAAATAAGGGGAAAGCAATTTGGGAAGAAAGAAGTCAAAGTGTCTTTGTTCACAGATGATTCAGTCACCGTTGAACAAAATCCTTAAAAAGTTGAATAAAAGGTGGTGCCCGTAGCTCTGTGGGTAGGACACCAGGTTTGAACCGGGCCTGGACCTGCTAAAACAACAACGACTACTCCAACAAGAAAAATAGCTGGGGGTTGTGGAGGGTGCCTGTGTAGTTCCAGCTACTGGGAGGCTGAGGCAAGAGAATTGCTTACGCCCAAGAGTTTGAGGTTGCTGTGAGCTGTGATGCCCCAGCACTCTACCCAGGGCGACGACAGCTTGAGACTCTCTCAAAAAAAAAAAAGTTGATTAAAAATACCTGAAATACCCAGAGCAAACATATCAAGTGGTTGAATACGAGGTTAATACACACAAGTTAATAATTTCCCTATATACTAGCAATGAACAAGTGAAACTCAAAATTAATTTGGCTTGTATTTCCTAATTAAACTATGTCTTAAACTAGCTACTTTAATCAAACTGACTCACTTCTTACTTATGTCAGTCTAAGTGATTTATGATTTTTCCACCAACAAAGCATGAAACAGAGTGACCCTGTCTGAAGGCAGGACAGCAGAAGCAGGCCCTGCGCAGACCATGCACACAAGTGCCTGGAGGAGCAGGTAGACAGCTGGAAACTGGTGGGGGTGAGCCTGGCCCCGCCATCCTGAGAAGTGGGAGGAAGAGGACACTCTCACTGTGGCGGGAAGCTCTCCCTCAGTGAGACAAAGCTTTCCCGCTAATCTCCAGCCTGCCCGGCCCTCGTCAGCGGCTGTCTCCAACTCCCAGCATCGACTCTCCTAGACAGAGCAGCTGTGCCACCTCCCGGGCCATGCTGGGGGAGAGATGGAACTTTAGCAACGCATTTTTATTACTTTAAAGGGCCAGACCGTGGCTGTGGCTCTTACACCCTGCTGGAGAAACCTCAGTATTAGGGTCATAATCGGAATGGGCCCCTGCTCCTGTTGATCCACCTCTCCCCAGCTCTGTTCTCCTCTGCCCATCATCTGCAGTCATTTTCTTAATTCCATTCCCAAACTACCTGTAATAAACAAGTGAAAGTTAGTTTCAAGGTTATGGAATCATTATTTCTAGCAATGAAAGCACATCAAGATATGACTCTTCCCTGTACATCCACTTTTCCACCTGCAATTTGGCATAAATGTAACAAAACGAATAAGGATGCAAATGAGGAAGACTACTCAGGCATACTCGGTTGAAAGAAATCAAAAATCTAAAAACATGGGCAATATTCATGTTCATGCATAGAAAGACCCAATGTTTATATGATGTCATTTCTTTCTACTTCAATTTATAGGTACAATTTAGTTCCAGTCAAAAGCACAGCTTGTAAATATTGGCATAAGGATTGTAAAATATCTATAGAGAAGCAAAAGTATCAAAAGAGCCAGCACGATTTTGAAGTAGAAGAAAAAGATTAAAAAACTGACACTACCCAAGTTCAAGACTTATTAGTTAGCACATTAATTGAGATGGTGTTATATGGGTGAATACGTAGGCAAATACATCCACAGCACAGAATTAGACTCACATAAATACAGTCAACAGATGTTTGCCAAAGGAGCAAAGCCGTATGGTATGATGACCTTGAAAACTGTACATCACCTTTTTAAAAAGTGAATCTAGACATGGACCTTACACCTTGCACAAATTTAATTCAAAATGAAGCACAGACCTAAATGTCAGCAACAAACTATAAAACTCCAAAAAGATTGCACAGGAGAAAATCTAGTGACCTATCTGTCAATGACTTTTAGATATAACACCAAAGGCACCATCCATAAAAAAAAGAATTATTAAATTGAACTTCATTAAAATTAAGTCTGTCTGCTCTATCAAAGACGCTGCCAATGGGATGAAGGTGTCCCAGCCACAGTTTGGAAGAAAATAGTTTCAAAAGATGTATCTGATAAAGAATTGTTATCCAAAATATACAAAAGTTCCTTAAAACTAACAAATAAAAAAATAATAAATTGAGCCAAGGATGTCAGTAAAACATCAGATAATGGCACAGTCACTCTGGGAAGGCAGTTTGGCAGTTTCTTAAAAAACCAAACATCCAGGCTTGGGACCTGTGGCTCAATCGGCTAAGGCGCCAGCCACATACACCTAAGGTGGCAGGTTCGAATCCCCAGCCCAGGCCCGCCAAACAAAAATGATGGCTGCAACCAAAAAATGGCTGGGCATTGTGGCAGGCACCTGTGGTCCCAGCTACTTGGGAGGTGGAGGCAGGAGCCTCGCTTGAGCCCAGAAGTTGGAGGTTGCTATGAGCTGTGATGCCATGGCACTCTACCCAGGGGGATAGCTTGAGGCTCCGTCTCAAAAAAAAAAACAAAAACATCCTCTTACCATTTGATTTAGCAATGATGTCCCTTGCTATTTGCTATGAAAGGGGTTGAAAACTTATGTCCACTCAAATCCTGCACACAGATGTCTATAACAACTCCATTCATAACTGCCCGACCTTGGCTACCCTCCAGTAGGTGAAAAGACCAGCAGTGGTACCCCCAAACAATGCAGTATCATTCATTCATTCATTGACACTACGCAAAAGGAAATGAGGTGTGAGGATGTGAAAAGGTGCCGAGGAGACCTAAACACACAGCAAAAAGGGAAAAAGGCAATCTGGAAAAAGACTCCTCCTAACTATATGACATTCTAGAAAAGGCAAAGGTATAGAAATAGCAAAAATGATAGTAGTTTTCAGGTGTGTGAGGAAGTGAGAGAGGATGGGTAGAGAATCCAAGATTTTTAGAACAGGGAAATCACTCTCTATGATATTGTAACAAAAATATCTCAGTAGATCATATCTGTCTAAACTCATAAAATAAACATAACCCCCAGTGTAAACAATGGACTTTGAGTCATAATAAAGTTTTGAGGTAAGATCATCATTGGTAGCAAACACACCTCACAGGTGAGTGCTAATGAGGACGTATGTTCACCTGTGAGGTCAGGTGGACATGGGAAGCCTTGGTACTTTAGAATTTGATGTGAAGCTGCTTTAGGAAATAAAGTCTGTTGAAAATACTGGAACAAAGTTATGCTGATTGGTGCATAAACAGGAAGTCAAAACCTATTGAAATTCTTCAAACCCTATATACAAAAAAAATGTCAGCATGGTAAAACCCTGAACAATCTTTTTTTGTTTCTCCTATACTAACAAAAAGGTGAATGAAAATAAAAATGTGATCATAATTAAGATTATTTTCCAGTAGCCATGGTAGAAATTACTCACTAGAGGCAGTTTTTTTTTTTTTTTTGAGACAGAGTCTCAAGCTATCCCTCTGGGTAGAGTGCTATGGCATCAAAGCTCACAGCAATTTCCAACTCCTGGGCTCAAGCGAGTCTCCTGCCTCTGCCTCCCAAGTAACTGGGACCACAGGCGCCCGCCACAACGCCTGGCTATTTTTTGGTTGCAGCGTCATTGTTTGGTGGGCCCGGGCTGGGGATTTGAACCTGCCACCTTAGGTGTAAGTGGCTGGTGCCTTAGCCGCTTGAGCCACAGGCGTCGAGCCCAGAGGCAGTTTTGAAACTATTCAATCAATGAGGACGGGTTCAGTGAACTTGCTTTCATGACACAATAAATTCCTTTTATCCCCTACTCTCTTAAAACCAGCCACACAGGGATGTATAACTTGGACAAATGTGTCTTCACTGTGAGATTTCAGAGTATTATCAGAGTAACTTAACCATGGTTTTATATAAGATAGAAAACCAGGATGCTCCTGAAACGCCACCAACATCTGAACTCCTTGCTACCGTGAAAAATAATTGGCTCTAAAAAAGCCAACATCAGATAATTTTGCAACTCTGCTAAATAAGACCATGTCTAACAAGCGCTACCTTTTTTTCTTACTATCAGTAATGATAATTTTGGTTTCAGCTTTTTACTGTAGTTGTTTAAGAGTCATCTTATCCTCTATTGACATTTGATTCCTTTTAATATTTTAGCTTCTTTTAAGACTTAATTTACATATGTCAAAAATATTTCAACTATCTTTAAGTATCAAAAATAAAAAGGCAAACTGGATCTATTACTATAGTAAAAGAGAGCTACAGTACCTGACAGTCTCCCTAAGGAGGGTAGAACGCAGATGTTACTTACAAACATGACAAGCAGTATTGACCGATGTGCAGAATTTTAAGCGTTTTGACATCACATATAGAAATTTAGATATTCACATGAGACTGTTGATGATTATTTGGCATTGGGAAATATATATAGGTGAAATATTAGTGATGGTTCATTTTAGATTTGCTGAAAATTTTAAAGCCAATCAATTTGTTGATTTTTTTCATTGAATAGAAATCACACTTTCAATAAAAAGCTGTCACTTTCTTGACTTACATGGTGTGTCCTGAAAATCTTGAATCTTTTCCCAGTGAATGCAAAGGATTTGGAACAACCTCCACTCAGAGGCCAGTGACACAAGGAATATGGAACCCAAGTAAGTGATCATCAACAGATGAGTGGATAAAAATGTGTGTGTGGTGTGTACACAATGGAGGTCCTACTCAGCCATAAAAAAGAAATAAATCATGACTTTTGCAACAGTTTGGATGAAACTGGAGAGCACTATCTTATGTGAAGTATTGGGTGTATAAACACATACCACACATTCTCTGTCATTTATTAGTGGGAGCTGAATGAAGGGTATACATGGTAATAAAGTGGCTAATGGATGCTGAAGTCTAAGAAAGCGTAAGGGAAGGTGGGGGGTACAGGATAAAAATCCACCTGTCAGGATCCATGTACACTATTCTTATGAAGTGCACCCTAGGAGCCCCGACTTCAACATTAATCCATTTATCCATGTAATAAAAAAATGCTTACACCCCTAAATCTATTGAAATTAAAAAAAACATAAATAAGAGTTTTAAAATGGCAATACACCAAAGCAAAGGGGGTTCTTGCTTGGACTGCAAGACAGTGGTATGTTTTCATGAGCTGCAATGCTGTATTAGTAAATTTAGCAATATAATTTGTACTTTAAGAGATTAAAATAAAAAAGTCAATTGATTTTCTCCATATAGACTGATGTTTTATTGGTTTAAAAGTCAATATCTAGTTTTTAATTTTTAGTAAAATTATAACAAATATTTCTTTAACACCTAATATGTATATATGTACAACAAAATCTACTGTATAACAGACTGTTATTTTCACACCATATTTTAACAATGATTGGATTTATCAAACAACATAAATCAGACATAGCCATAATCGGTTATAGTAGGAGAATAACAGCTCCAAAATGATCCATGATCTAACTATGGGATCACGTGTACATGTTAGAGTAGGCACAGGGCAGGAGAATTAAGGTGGAGATGGAAATAAGATTTCCATTTCCTTAGCCTTAAAATAATGTTATTCTGGACTGTCTTGCTGGGTCCAGCAATGATAAGGGTTTTTAAATGTGAAAAGAGGCAGAAGAGCTAAGTACCAGAGAGATACCAGGAAAGAAAAGTCCACTGGCCGTTGCTGCTTTGAGCAAGGCAGGGAACGATGAGCTGAGAGATATTGGCAGCTTCTAGAGGTTGCAAAAGGCAAGAAGATGGATATTTTTTTCCATGAGTCCCCAAAATGAACGCATATATTCCAACATGTTATATATTTTTAGCCCCCTACAGAGAACACTTTGGATGACTGACCTCCAGAACTGTAAGATAAATTTATTTTGTTTAAGCCAATACATTTATGGACACTTTTTTATTGCAGCAATAGGAAACTATTAAAGTGCATAAAAATTTAAAAACAGTTGTAAATGTTTAGTTACCTACAGGTATTATGTATACAAGTTTGTGGCATAGAACTGGAAAATCTGAACACGTTGGAAATTTTACAAAAAAATCAATCATTTACCAATGAGGCTAGAGATAAGTGATATATGAGAGTAATGGTTTTTTTCTGTTTAGAAAAAAATATAGAAACATAATTGCACTTAAAAGAACAACCCCAGAAAAAAATGGGCATGAACTTGAAACATGTATGTAAAAACTTTAAAGATTGACAAATACTTCATAGAGCCTTAAAGAAGTGAAAATGCAAATAGATAAAATTTAATTCACATGTATTAATTAGTTTATTATATGAATCAGGATATGATCTCTAATCCAAAAAATTACAAAGCCAATCTGTAAATAAACAATCAAAGTATGAATGCACAATTAAACGTAACTCTGAGAAAAGGAGGATGAGGTGATACTAGATTTTTAAAAATCTTAGAAATAGGGGTGGCACCTGTGGCTCAAAAGGGTAGGGCACTGGCTCCATATGCCAGAGGTGGTGGGTTCAAACCAAACCCCAGCCAAAAAATACATATGTATATTAGAAATAGTTTAATTAAATATAAAATCTTGCTGCTTTTAAAGAAGCTTTTTAAGTCTATATAGGAGTCATCCTATAAAATCAATGAGAGCACAAGCTATAATCAATTCAAAATCTTTCAAACCCAGCCACAGTGGTCTTGCTTTTTTTTGTTTATCCCTGAAAGTAAAAATTCTATCAGTTTTAATTTTCGATAAAGTAAATTATTTGACATTATTAGTAAGATTGATATTTAAGAATTTTTAAATATAAAATAAGCCCTGTTTCATTTTAGTCCAAAAAAATGATTAAGGTTCTTTGTAAACACCACCATTCAAAAAATTTTAAAGATTTGTATATCAATTTCTAATATTCTTTTGCTGGGGAATTTCTTTCTTTCTTTTTTTTTGCCATTCATGTATCACTCATGTCTTCATAACTTGTTATTTTATCTTTTTTGTTAATAGGAGCATTTGATATATTACAGAGAAAAAGGGCAATATAAAACTTAAAGGAACTCTGAAGTTACATATATATGTGTGTGTGTATATATATAATATTATATAAATTTCTTGGCTCGGCGCCTGTGGCTCAATTGGCTAAGGCGCCAACCACGTACACCTAAGGTGGTGGGTTCGAATCCCCAGCCTGGGCCCGCCAGACAACAATGATGGCTGCAACCAAAAAAATGGCCAGGTGTTGTGGCGGGCGCCTGTGGTCCCAGCTACTTGGGAGGCGGAGGCAGGAGACTCGCTTGAGCCCAGGAGTTGGGAGGTTGTTATGAGCTGTGATGCCATGGCACTCTACCCAGGGGGATAGCTTGAGGCTCCATCTCAAAAAAAAAAAAAAAAAGAATGGCCTTGCTTTCTCTAATCATAGACATGAGAGGTTTGATATGGGCCAACAGGGCAGTGCATTTCAGTTCTTTGGGCCTTAAAGACCTTTGAAAATATAATGCAAAATCTTTATCCTCTCAGAGAAGTATACATATGTGGTGGGTCTGGTTAACAGTTTTAGGTATTTCACTCTACCTGCGGGCAATCCTTTTGCCCTTAGTTAACCTTGTACTAGAGTAAGACTTTCTTGGGTAACAATTATCATGTAAGGTAATGGTTCTCAAAATGTAGTCCCCCTGAGTAGCAGTAACTCTGTCTACCTTGGAACTTCTTAGAAATGCTCATTATTTGGGTGGTGCCTGTGGCTTGGTGGATAGGGCGCCGGTCCCATATACCAAGGGTGGCAGGTTCAAACCCAGCCATGGCCAAATTGTGACTAAAAAATAGCCAGGCGTTGTGGCAGGTGCCTATAGTCCCAGCTACTAGGGAGACTGAAGCAAGAGAATCACCTAAGCCCAGGAGTTGGAGGTTGCTGTGAGCTGTGTGATGCCACAGCACTCTACTAAGGGTGATAAAGTGAGACTCTGTCTCTAAAAAAAAAAGAAAGAAAGAAATGCTCATTATCAGACACTACCATATAAACTTGGGTTGAGACAAAGGCATCTGTATTAGCTAGTTTTCCAGGTTATGTTGCTATATCCTAGCAAGTTCCCTGATTAAAGTTGTATTCCTAAGCTGGGTAAGGTGGCTCATGCCTGTAATCCTAGCACTGTGGGAGACTGAAGTGGGACTATCCCTTGAGCTCAGGAGTTGAGGACTACCTTCAGCAGGAGTGAGACCTTCTGTCTCTGCTAATACCAGAAAAATTAGCCAGGTATTGTGGTGGGCACCTGTAGTCTGAGCTACTTGGGAGGCTGAGGCAGGAGGATTGCTTGAACCCACGAGTTTGAGGTTTCTGTGAGCTAGGCTGATGCCATGGCATTCTCTCCTGGACAATAGACTGAGACTCTGGTCTCAAAAACTATATATATAAACAAAAATAAAATTGTATACCTGTGTGGTCTTTGTACTTCACACCTCCCATATAGTGCCTTTGAGAAACCACCTACCATCCTCTTGTAGCAGTACTTTCTTCCTCCTAGGCTATGTCCTGCCCAGCCACGTGACTGAGGAGATGCTGTGGGAGTGCAAGCAGCTTGGTGCTCACTCCCCTTCCACCCTGCTGACCACTCTCATGTTCTTTAACACCAAGTAAGTGTTCTAGAGGCTCCACGCTTAGCCACAGCTGGTATCTGTCCAGTGAAGAGGGTGGAAACTATCCAGGAGGACTTCTGATTTCCTCTGACACATGTTTGAGAAACTTTGGGCTATTGAAAGCCCCAGCCCTGCTTGGCTGCATTTTGTGTGGCGACCAGTAAGGCACAGCCTTTCCAGACCCCTATCATCCATCTTGATGTGGCTCCTCCACTGGACACTGTGCTTGGGTATGGGCCTGCCCAGATTCTGGGAGTGTGGGCAGTGGCTCCCTGCTATACTGATGAGCAGAGGGTAAGTCATGGTATTCTCCTGGCACCCCTCCCTCTGCCTTGCTTTCACTTGTGGTCCAGGTACTTCCTTTTGAAGACGGTAGACCAGCACATGAAGCTGGCTTTCTCCAAGGTCTTACGACAGACAAAGAAGAATCCTTCTAATCCCAAGGATAAAAGCACGAGTATACGGTACCTAAAGGCCCTTGGAATACATCAGACTGGCCAGAAAGGTAGGAAAAGGAGACGGGACTATGCAAACAGGTGCTATTTGTCCTGCCATCCCTCGTGCCTTTTGGGCTAGGGATGAATGTCCAGGTGGGGTTAGCTGGTTAGGAGTTCTACCTTCTCTCCAAGCCAAAAATTTAAAACTTTTCTCTTAGAAGCAGAGAAGCCCCTGAGAAGATAGCTGCCTCTTCCCTTCATAGTTGTTCCCCATGCTCCATACCTTCCCTCCCCACCCCATATATAGTTGGGGTGCTTCAACAGCCTTAGTTTCTGGTTTGGAGCTAATGCAGACTGATGCCAGGTTGGTGGTGTTGAGGGGGGTGTGTTTTATAGTTACAGATGACATGTATGCAGAACAGACAGAAAATCCTGAGAATCCATTGAGGTGTCCCATCAAGCTCTACGATTTCTACCTCTTCAAATGGTGAGGAGGCTTTATAATAACTACATAACTGTGTGTGGTGGGGAGTGGACAGGTGTCTTTTCACAGTAGAAGTCATTTTTTAATACCAAACTGAGGGTAAAAATCATTCCTGAAAAGCTAAATAAAGAAGTGACCTTTTGTCCTCCCCCCCCATGTGATGTGCCTAGCAAATATAGTCATTCACCTTTCATGGAAAGGGTATGAAGATACAGCAAAGACATCTTCATCATATATTGGGCATGGCCCTGGTTCTTGACCTTAACCTTTTGTCACTGTCACCATCAATGGAGGTGGGGGGCACTTCTTCTCCTGACTTTTTTTTTTTTTTTTTTTTGAGACGGAGCCTCAAGCTATCCTCCTGGGTAGAGTGCCATGGCATCACAGCTCATAGCAACCTCCAACTCCTGGGCTCAAGCCAGTCTCCTGTCTCTGCCTTCCCAAGTAGCTGGGACCCCCAAGTAGAATGGCCCGCCATAATGCCCGGCCATTTTTTGGTTGCAGCCGTCATTGTTGTTTGGCAGGCCCGGGCTGGGGATTCGAACCTGGCACCTTAGGTGTATGTGGCTGGTGCCTTAGCCGATTGAGCCACAGGCACCGAGCCCTTCTCCTGGCTTTTGCTCACTTTTGCCCCTATAGTTTGGCATGTTATCTTGACAGCAGTGCCAGAATGATCTTTCTAGGTTGCATGTCTTAGCATGTCACTTAGATAAAACCTTTTGATGGTTCCTCATTATTCTACAGAATAATCCTCACATGGTGTACAAGACCTTCCATCTACTCCCTTTTGTAAACTTCCTATCTTTGGACTTACTGGCTCCCTAGCCACATTAGCTTTTCTCCACTCAAACTCATCATTGTATCCCTTTTCTCAAATTCAACACAGCTTTATCAGGGAAGCATCTATAGATTCCCTCTTTTCTCTAGTTGTATCTTCTATAGCACTTAACAGTGTTTGTCATTTTGTGTGTATTTATGAAATTTATTTCTCTAATCTGTTAAGTTCCATGAGGTAGGAACTATTGTTCCTGCTCGTTTCTTAACATTAGCCACCTAGTGCTGGCCTGGTACATAGTAGCTCTTTGATAAAACTTGAATGAATGAATAAATTGTTAAAAGATGGAAGGTGTTAAGTAATGTAATAGAGGTACAGCACAGTTTGGAGGTTGGCATGAGCCCAGGTCAGCACCCCAGCATCATGGCCATTATTACTGAGTGAACAACATGAGCAAAGACTTGGAGGTAGACCTTCTGGATAGTGAATAAGACTCCCAAGTGGGATAGAAATTAAGTCCAGTTAAATAAGTCTAGGGGAGCCCTAGGCAGGTGCAGTCTTTTATGGATGATAGCTGGAACGTGGAAAAGAGGGGTCAAAGGGAAACAGTCTGTCACTGGCATTTACAGTAGCCTCAAAGCAGAACCAGGATGTGTTGTGTTAAGGCTGAATAGAATTCAATGGATGTGCTACAGTACCTTGTTGCCTTACCAATTTTTGTAGATAGCATGTGTCTGGGAGGTTCAAAGTAGGAGGGTTGAGGTTGTAATGGTGTTACCCAATTTTTACCAACATGTTTTTCAGCCCCCAGAGTGTGAAAGGCCGGAATGACACCTTTTACCTGACACCAGAGCCAGTGGTGGCCCCCAACAGCCCAATCTGGTACTCAGTGCAGCCTATCAGCAGAGAGCAGATGGGACAAATGCTAACTCGGATCCTGGTGATACGAGAAATTCAGGAGGCCATCGCAGTGGCCAGTGCAAGCACCATGCAGTGAGATGCTTTGGCCGTGGTACAGGATAAACCAGCCAGGAAAAACCAAGACAGACTTTCACACTAAAGAAGAGGCCTCCATTTTTTTCTTTATTCTTTTTTTTATCGGTGTAGTTATGAAGCCTGTCAGGCTGCTTCTGTTTAAAATGTAAAAGAAAATTCTGCCCCCTTTGCATCTTCATAAACCTGCTGTGGCAGACTCCTCAGCCAATGGGGGCTCTGGATTTCCTGAAAGCTGGATGTCCTAGAAAGTTGCTGGCTGACTTTTTCTTTCTTGTCTGAAGCCTGGGGAAAGGACTTGGACTGTTAGGAGAAATGTGGCCCCTTCCCATCAAGAGAGATGGAATTAATGATGGATGGACTCTGCAGGGAATCTCCCCAGCTGGCCAGCTGGCCTTCACCCTGGACTGGCAGACTTCACTGACTACAGGGGAGCCATGTTCTTTTCTTTCTTCATGTTCAGACATAAACTTAGCATCTTAATGGAAGAAAAATGAGGGGAACTTCAATTATGATTTATTAAAGACAATTTCTATTACACCCTCCTTTATGACAAGTGACAGTTTAGATGTTGAAGACTTTACCATGCCCTTTTTTTTTTTTTTTTTTTTTTGGCCTAACATTGAGGCCTTAAAACCAGAGGCTTCTGTGCCTGATGGAATTCTTGTAACATACACTTGTGTATCATATAAAGATACCACTTTGTTTCTCTTATGTATTCTTACTCTAGTTGTTTATTAAGAATGACAAGCACGTCTTTTCAACATGCTAGTGAACACTGTCTCTTTATTTGGGAGGAGCTGGGCGGGGCAGTGGAAACAAAGCCTTGCCTATTAATCAGGCCAAGGACTTGCGGGGAGGGCGTGGGACAAGTAACCCAGCTGGTGCGTGGTGGGCATGCGCAGGTTTCTCTCAGCCAGACCCACCCTTTCCGCAGCGCCGTAGTCGTCCCACCCTCGCGCCTTACGCCCTGACGTCAACGGTATGCGCCGCGCAGTGACGAAACTGGTTTATATTGGCGCGGTCGGGCGGCAGCGGTCTCTGCGACACAGACCTCGGAGACACGCGGTGTTAATTTGCGTTGGCCATGGCCGACTACCTGATTAGCGGGGGCACGTCTTACGTACCAGACGATGGACTCACGGCACAGCAGCTCTTCAACTGCGGGGACGGTCTCACCTATAAGTGCGGGTCTATGGGGCTTACCTGGGCAAGGAGAGGGACGACATGTTGGGCCAAGAGGCCAGGTGGGGGCTTTCGTGGAGCTCTCTTGAGCTCAGGCATGGGGTACAGGTTCTGGGAATTACCCATTTCCAGGGCTCGCTTTGACAGATCTGGAACGGAGGTTGGGCTAGAGCAGTCATCTTGATAGTGCTTGGGATTTTTGGCTAGGAGACTGTTCTCTGTGCACATATAACTGTCAGGGTGCGAGGATCACTACTGGCAGAAAAGGTCTCCTGTCCCCATCTCCACTTGTGCTCTCCCTTTCCTGTGACACACGGCCTCAGTCAGCCCCACTCTTTGTTCATAAACCTCAGGGGTTGATCTATGGGAATGGAATCTCGTACTGTCATAAGCCTGAGAGCCCTACTTCCAATTCATCCCCTTTTCCCGCAGCGACTTTCTTATTCTCCCTGGGTACATCGACTTTACTGCAGACCAAGTGGTAAGTATGATCAAAAACTAGGTTTTGTACATCATTGTGGACTAAGGTGTTGTCACCTGTTCTCTGGACTGCCTCACCAGATTGGGTTTGGAATTAGATTTGATGGAATAATCTTGCTAACATATAGGTCATACAGACCTCGGACTGGGGGCTAGTACCACCCTAAGGTGTAAGAGATGTTTTCCCACACTAGTTGACCCTTCTCTTCTCAGGACCTGACTTCTGCTCTGACCAAGAAGATCACTCTGAAGACCCCATTGGTTTCCTCTCCCATGGACACAGTCACAGAGGCTGGGATGGCCATAGCAATGGCGGTGAGCCCCATGGGGCAAGGATGGGAGAAGCAGGGGTATCATCCCCTTTCCCTAAAGCATCTAGTCTTGCCCTCAATTCTCTGTCATTTATTTCTTCTGTGTATATGTAGCTTACAGGCGGTATTGGCTTCATCCACCACAACTGTACACCTGAATTCCAGGCCAATGAAGTTCGGAAAGTGAAGGTTAGAAGGGCTAGGATTATGGCCAAGATCTGGGAAATGCACTGAGGTGTAGGGGGGTGGGAGTGGGAATTTGTTCTACTAATTTATGATCGTTCCCACCATGGGTATCAATTACTGAAGAGAGCCTGGGATCCTTTTTAAGGCTCAGAAAGGGGGCTCGGCGCCTGTGGCTCAATCGGCTAAGGCGCCAGCCACGTACACCTAAGGTGGTGGGTTTAAATCCCCAGCCCGGGCCCGCCAAACAACAATGATGGCTGCAACCAAAAAATGGCCGGGTGTTGTGGCGGGCACCTGTGGTCCCAGCTACTTGGGAGGCGGAGACAGGAGACTCAACTTGAGCCCAGGAGTTGGAGGTTGCTATGAGCTGTGATGCCATGCACTCTACCCAGGGGGATAGCTTGAGGCTCTGTCTAAAAAAAAAAAAAAAAAAAAAGGCTCAGAAAAGGAACAGGTGGATAGTGCCTTTAGCCCACCATGTCTCTGAGAGGTGTTTGTGCAATTTCGTCCTGTGGGACTGCCAAAGATGGAGTTAGGCATAGACTGCTTCATACCAAAAGCCTGATGAAAGTGGTTCAGAAATGCAACACCTGTTTTCACCATCCTTTCCAGAAATATGAGCAAGGATTCATCACAGATCCTGTGGTCCTCAGCCCCAAGGATCGTGTGCGGGATGTTTTTGAGGCCAAGGCCCGGCATGGTTTCTGTGGTATCCCAATCACAGACACAGGTCGGATGGGGAGCCGCTTGGTGGGCATTATCTCTTCAAGGGACATTGATTTTCTCAAGGAGGAAGAGCATGACCGCTTTTTGGAAGAGGTAGGTACCCCTGGTAGAGCATAGCCAAGCTCTGGCAACCCTGGCTGAAGACCAAGAGGAATCTGTTGCCCATATGACATCTAAGGACTCTTCTCTCCAGGAAGGAGAAGTGCACAGCCAGGTTTATGGCTCCTTCAAGCTCTCAAACTGTCTACATGCTCACCAGCATTTATGCTTTGTTCTTTGCTGCCCCTAGTGTAAGGGCAGTGCTCAAAGAACAATATCAGTCCTCCTTTTCTAATTCTCTTGACCTTGTTCCTGTATGGTTTACTCTTCTCCATAGAGCAAGAGGCTGCTTTTTGTGCCATTTTGTCTTTTATGCTCAATTCTCCCTCTTACTGCTATATTGCTATAGGGACTTTTGAATTCCCTTAAGGGTGGGCTAGGTGCAAGTATGTGAACATTGTGGTCTTGAGAACCTCTCCCGAGTTAGGACAGGGTCTTTGGAGAGGTCTGATTTATGACTGGCTCTTCCTCACAATCCCCATTCCCTCCTAGATCATGACAAAGAGGGAAGACCTGGTGGTAGCCCCTGCAGGCATCACACTGAAGGAAGCAAATGAAATACTGCAGCGCAGCAAGAAAGGTAAATCCTAGAGATGGGAAGGGGCATGGAACTAATGCTCAGGGTCTTAATTAACGTCCTGCCCTGACCTCAGGAAAGTTGCCCATTGTGAATGAAGATGATGAGCTGGTAGCCATCATTGCCCGGACAGACCTGAAGAAGAACCGAGATTACCCACTGGCATCCAAAGATGCTAAGAAGCAGCTTCTGTGTGGGGCAGCCATCGGGACTCATGAGGATGACAAGTATAGGCTGGACTTGCTCACCCAGGCTGGTGTGGATGTAGTGGTTTTGGTGAGCTGCTACACAGGCAAGGAGTAGTAGTAGGGGTAGCTGCCATATCACAGTCTGACTAGGACTTACTTCCTGTCACAGGATTCTTCCCAGGGAAATTCCATCTTCCAGATTAATATGATCAAGTACATCAAAGAGAAATACCCTAATCTGCAAGTCATCGGAGGCAATGGTAAGACAAGATTGGGCACTGAAGGATGTGTGGTAGGAGTGGAGCTGGGCTCTCACCAGACCTTCACATGAGCCTTTGCCCTCCCTCATGTTAGTGGTCACTGCTGCCCAGGCCAAGAACCTCATTGATGCGGGTGTGGATGCCCTGCGAGTGGGCATGGGGAGTGGCTCCATCTGCATCACCCAAGAAGGTAAGAATATGCTTTGTCAGCCCACAGAGACCCTGGCTTCAGGCCCCACATGCCTTGAAGCCAAGCACTCTCATGGGACCAATACCAAGTCCTCCAATAGGGGCAAACCTTGGGCCAAATTGGCCTCTTGGATGGGTAACATGGCTGGACACAAGACAAGTTCTTGTCATACTTCATGTCACTCCCTTGCCTAGCCTGGCCTCCTTGCTCCTGCTCTGCACTCTCTAAACTCTGGTCTGTTTGTTTTATTTAGCGGCTCCCAAGATCCCTCCAGACATAAAGTCCCACAGCCCCAAATGCCCTTCTACTGTCACGGGCTGCTATAGTAAGTCCAGCCTGGCCCACTGGCCCGGCCCAGCTGCCCACTGCCCAGCTGCTTGGTTGACTGTAGCTGTAGCTCCTGGGGTTTGTGGTGCTGACGGGTGGGCAGGGCAAACTGTTGTATAGACCACAGTTTTGGGGCTGTTGGAGAACACAGCTTCACCCTCCTCCTGGGACGTTGACAGGGAAGGACTTCCTTCCCTAGGGCAGACCCTGCCCTGCCCACATCTTATGCAATAGGCATGGCTCAAGGACCAATCCTGGAGCCTGTCCTCTCTCTTCCATATGACCACCACCCTGACCTTGCCTGAGCTGTCCACCATGCAGGGAGGAAGGGTGGGCCTGACTCAGTGCCTCTGGGTACTAACTGCACGGTGACTAATGCCCCATCTGATACCACCTGGGTGGGGCTTTCCAGGCTGTTACGATTGCATATGCCTAAGGCTGCCTTGGATACTGCACACATGCACGTGCACACGCAGGGGTGAGTGAAGACCAGCTCAATTTGTACAGTTCGAGGCAGATGGGGCAGCAGCCATCCCAGATACATCTCTTCCTCAGCCAAGCTGCAGTCCTAGTACAGGTGTAGGTAAAAGTTTCTGGGTGCTATGTATAGTCACAGTACCTATTGCCTATCCCCACTAACCCTTTCCATCTACCTATTCATCTCAACAGTGTTAGCCTGTGGGCGGCCCCAAGCAACAGCAGTGTACAAAGTGTCAGAGTATGCACGGCGATTTGGTGTTCCTGTCATTGCTGATGGAGGAATCCAAAATGTGGGCCATATTGCCAAAGCCTTGGCCCTTGGGGCCTCCACAGGTAAGGCCCTGGAGGCTGGTGGGCCCCTTCTCCGGTGGTGCTGAAGCTCTGCCCAAAATATTCCATTCTATCCACACAGTCATGATGGGGTCCCTCCTGGCTGCCACCACCGAGGCCCCTGGTGAGTACTTCTTCTCTGATGGGATCCGGCTAAAGAAATATCGTGGTATGGGTTCTCTTGATGCCATGGACAAGCATCTCAGCAGCCAGAACCGATATTTCAGGTGGGACAGACAGATCAATTATACCCCCCACCCCATCCCTGCACTGACAGTTCTGCCTCTGCTATGACCTTGTCCATGTCTCCGCCTCTCCCTGCAGTGAAGCTGACAAAATTAAAGTGGCTCAGGGGGTGTCTGGGGCTGTACAGGACAAAGGGTCCATCCACAAATTTGTCCCCTACCTGATTGCTGGCATCCAGCACTCCTGTCAGGACATTGGTGCCAAGAGCTTGACCCAAGTCCGGTGAGCTTGGGGATCTGGGATAGGATTAGAGGGGCTGATCCAGAATCAGCTACCCACATTTGATATCTATGTCTTCAGAGCCATGATGTACTCTGGGGAGCTTAAGTTTGAGAAGAGAACATCCTCAGCTCAGGTGGAAGGTGGTGTCCATAGTCTCCATTCGTAAGTAACCCTTTTCCTACGTAGGATCTTTTGCCATGCCTTGTGCCTTACTTCCCACCCTCAGCTCACAGGTTGTCCATCTGTTTGCAGGTATGAGAAGCGGCTTTTCTGAAAAGGGGTCCAGCATGTCCCCTTGGTTTTTTCAATAAAAGTTTAAAAAAAGAAAGTGATGCCTGATCTTGGAGGTCATTAGCCAGGTGGGATTCTGCAGCTGCCACCACCACACAAATTTCCAGGGGGAGCAGGTACCTGAGACAAAAGTGATCCATGGGCTCAGCGCCTGTGGCTCAAGCGGCTAAGGCGCCAGCCACATACACCCAAGATGGTGGGTTCGAATCCCCAGCCTGGGCCTGCCAAACAACAATGATGGCTGCAACCAAAAAAAAAAATGGCCGGGCATTGTGGCGGGCACCTGTAGTCCCAGCTACTTGGGAGGCAGAGGCAGGAGACTTGCTTGAGCCCAGGAGTTGGAGGTTGCTGTGAGCTGTGATGCCATAGCACTCTACCCAGGGGGATAGATTGAGGCTCCGTCTCAAAAAAAAAAGTGATCCATGGATCTG
>CAUYQV010134776.1:0-10830 GCA_963574575.1 Galagoides demidoff | reverse complement strand
TGAGACAGAGCCTCAAGCTATCCCCCTGGGTAGAGTGCCATGGCATCACAGCTCATAGCAACCTCCAACTCCTGGGCTCAAGCGAGTCTCCTGCCTCTGCCTCCCAAGTAGCTGGGACCACAGGCGCCCGCCACAACGCTGGCCATTTTTTTTTTTTTTTTTTTTTTTTGGTTGCAGCCATCGTTGTTGTTTGGCGGGCCCGGGCTGGGGATTCGAACCCGCCACCTTAGGTGTACATGGCTGGCGCCTTAACCGATTGAGCCACAGGTGCCGAGCCTGAGCCCATGTTAAGAAAAGAAAAGAGGTCCATCCCAGAAACCCAAACTGTCCTTACTGGATATGATATAAGTGCTGCTGAGTCTGCAGACCTTGAGGGCACCAGAGAGGCAGGTTTGAAGAGAGAGCTGTGGGTGCTCTGTGCTGGGGCCTCTCACAGTAGGTTCAGTGTACCTTAGGATCGTAAGTGTTTGGTCCCCTGGTTCTTTTTCTTAGTGAACTCTTTCCTGTCTTTTCTACACAGTGGGAGAGGCTTTCCTCCCACTGTGCATAGAGGCACGTTAATCTGGATTAATCTCTTCCCATCCAACTAATGAGCATACTAAGGGTAAGGTGCTATGTTTCACCAAACATTGGCCCTCATTTCTGAACCTGGCCTTGACTCTCTCAATATGCAAGAGGCTCCAGTTGGAGGAATGTCACCAGGGTGGTTGCTGCCCTTGTGTACACACCCCCAGTTCTTTAAAAATCATGTTTCTTGATTTACCACAGGACTCTCCCTACCCTACCCCACTGGGCAACCTGACACACAGCTAGGATATGGGGCCCAGCCTTTCCTCACCTCCGTGATGCTACCTTTTCTGCAGCAGGAATGACAAGACAGTGTTGCCACTCAAGACTGAGAGGGGCTGCCAAAATCCAGCTTCCTGGGCCGCACTTCTGGAGGCTGACTAGGCAGCCACAGGTGAATGAAAACCCTCAGCTCTAGCTCCAGCCAGAAGAGCCACACTTGACCTTGTACGCTTGGAGCCCCATGACTACCAAAGTTACGGATGTGCTTTTGAGGCATGAAGGAGGTTTTTCTGGACCTAATGGTGAGGAGTGGATGGGGAAGAAGAAATAAAGAAAACTCTCTTCCCAATCCTAAGTAACTAGTAACAGGTGAGAGCTGTTTTAGGCGTGCGTGAATTCAGGTTCAAACATATGGACACTGGAGCATTTTCTCTGTGGGGGTCTAAGCCTGGAAAAATGGCCAGATTATATTCAGAGGTATTTTCCCATTTTCTCAAACTAGGGGTGTGCTGGGAGAACCCTGGGCTCCTTGCCGACAGGCGAGCTGAGAAACTCCGTCCTCTGCTTTCTAACTGAACCACATTTTCCTCCTCTCCACTAAGCCCTTCTTGGGATTTTGGGTGACTTGAAAGTTCTGGGCTTTCTTGTGTGACTAGGTGCTCTGACTGCACCCCTGGGTCTGGCATAGTCCCCAGCAATGAAGAGGCTGGTGCCCAGTACTAGGTTCTTCCAGCTGACAGCATAGTGGGTGATATCACCACAGGGATCCTGGGGAACTCTTACTATGGCCATTGGTTCTGTAAAGAAGCCATCTCCTGACCCTGGCACCAAGAAAATTTCCTTTGGCTACTGACGCTTTTTCTGGTGGCTGTTGGCAGTTTATACTTCTTTCTCTGGGCTGGAGAGATGGTTGCTTTCATCTCCTCCCGTGAGGGCTTTCTTACCCAAAGCACCTGTGCTCACCCGCCCACAGTGCTCTGTGGGATTCGGGTGGGGAGACTTCACTCGCAACTCCAGAGGTGGACAGCACGTGACATAAGCAACACAGCTGTGTTCACCATCATTAGTTGAGGGGTGGTGCCTGCCCAGTCAGAGCCAGTGAGGTAAAAGAGAGATCTTTCTGGGCTTTCTGGAAAATAGAGTTGTTGTTGTTTTTCCCTGAAGCTTTGGCAAGAGTATCATATATCCTGTGGATGGTGTAAGTGTGAGGAAATGAGGTCTGTGACTATAGTAGCAATTTTCTTTCTTGAGAATCCTGTACATATGCAGGACTGGTTCCTGGTCGGAACCAGTAGCCTAGAAAGGGTCAGATTGGTGATGCTGCTTCCAGAGCTGAGGAGCAAGACTTCTTAGTTAAATGAGCCACGAAACCCTCTTTCCCCCTCTATTGCCTTAAAAGCCAGTTTTATGTTTTTTTCTTAGAGGACAGTAACCTGATATGAGGACCTTTCCTTTTGTGAATTTGTCGAGGACTTTTCCCTAGAAGGCCATCTCCATGTCCTATATGAGGGCTGGGCGTCAGCATTGATAGGCCTGGGGATCCTCCTCTGATCCTTGATCTGGAGCGTGGCTCCCATAGCATGCCAAGCAAGAGTTGTGGCCTGACAGGGCAGCTGCAGTCCCCAGTGGAAGGCAGTTTGAGGTGGCCCCAGAGGCTCAGGGAACCAGAGACGAGCAGGGGTGTGGAAGGCATCCCTGGGAGGTCTTAGGGCAGTGGGACTGCCCATAGTGGAGTGGCCTGGAATCCACCCAGCGTGCCAGGATGGGGATGTGGGTCCTCAGTTATCATATACTGTGTGTCTGTGTGTGGGTGGGGGGGAGGTGAAGGTCTTAACTTCTGTCATGTCTGGGGAAAGCCTGCGTGTTGCTGTAGATGTAACTTCTCCCAGACTGCTGCTTTGTGATGCTTTTGTCTCTATGCTGAAAAGAGCACCCTGCCCCAAAGCCACTGTTGAGTTGCCAGTCCTGACACACACCTGTGATCATCATCTCACACAGAGCAGTTAGTTATAACCCTGCGGAGCTAACCTCAGGGTAGGGCCCTGCTCAGGAATACTGTCTTCATTATGCACATGGGCTTTTGGAGCTTGTGGCTTTTGACTTGTGGTTGTGGCCTGAGAAAATTACTTCCTGGGTTTATGGAGATGGTAGGGGAAATGACCCTCTTGCCACCATTTACTCAGTGATAGCTTCCTGGAGTGGATGCTTAGGATGGATGTGAGTGGAAATCAGGTCTTTAGGGGTTAATTGGGGAGAGTACTTTTTGTCATGCATGGCTGATTCCTGCTTGATATTGTTAGAATCCCAAAAAGTTGACAGTTAAAAGAGCACTTTAACTATCTGCTGACCTGAGGTGGAAACCACAGGTCTGTTTGTCTCTGTCCTGCAGGAACTCTTAAGCTAATATGGAAAACAGGTCTGTAATAAATATGAAGGATAGTAGAGAGATAGATTCGCATTGGCACAATTTAAGAAATAAAAGAAATTTAAATAGAATTCTGAATTATCATGGGTATCCGGCCTCTTCCAAATACAGTTAGAAAGCCCACAGAATTTATGAAGAGAAAGCCTAATGTACAAGATGCTAGAAGATCATGGTTTTCTTCAGATCCCACAAATCCACCAAATTCAGGGCCGGAGGGTATCAGCTGTTATTCTTCACTGAATTGCTCCTTTTGGAGAAGTGGTGCTCTTCTGCATTCAGGGATGCTGAGCTGGAGAATCATCCCTAATGGTCATCTCTGTACTCAGTGAGATTTTGAATGCAGCAAGAATTTCATACAGTGATTATCTTTTTGAAAGCACGTGCCCAGACTGGAAAGAAAGGCTAATGTGGTAGCAGGCACCTGGTATAGGGTCTGTCCTTAGTGACTACGATGTTGTGAACCAGTAGTCAAGCACATGGTCTGTCTGAGCAGGGTGAATACTCCATGGGCATACTAGCTGGTGTCCAAATGCACCTGCTGAGTCTTTATCAGTGGGCTCTGTTGGGCAGACTTGGCCTGGAGGAGCAGATGAGCCAGATAATTTGAGCTGGCTTGGAGCTGGAAGGGGGAATCCAGTCTGCAGGAAGGATATTTGCTGCACTGAGGGACGTGGAGCTGGAGAGGCAGGTGGGCAAATGGGTGGCTCCCCAGGAGCCCGGGAAGCAGAAGGAGCCCTTCTACTTTTTAGGATGCTTAGGAGTTAGAGGTGGGAGGTTGTCAAGGAAGGTTGTCGGGTGTTTCTTTTTCTTACGAAATTATAGAAATGCTATCTGTCAACCAATGGCAGGGGGAGGGGGAGCTACCGAGGGGAGAGGTGAGCACCTTGAGTCCCATTCCCCTGTTCTGTTAGTCTGCATGGGCTGTGCAACTCAAGTTTGGCTCTGAGAAAATAGCAGTTCCCATACTGTGTGCATGTGTGCGTGCATATGTGTATGCTTGCCTTTCATTTTTACAGTGGTGTTTTTTGGTAAGCAGTGTAATTTTAAAGCCAAGAACTGTGTTTGCCCTTTCTGCAATGAAATAGGAGGAACCTGGAGGCCTCTCTATGATATAAGAGCTGTTTGACTTTGTGTACACTGCTTAACTTCTCTGAACCTTAACGTGTGCCTTCTTTGCAAGGCTGTGGAGAGATTCATTGAGATGGAGACACGACAGACTGGGCTCATAGTGGATACTCAGTCTGTGTCAGCTTTCAGGGTGCTCGAGGGTGGTGTGCTGAGCTACATGTTCATCTGGTCTCTCCAGGCTCTGCTTGGATTTGGGGGGGGGGGCATGTCCCCTTTTATACTCTTTGTCTTGAGTTAACTGCCCAAAGCGGAGGAATGAGCATGGGGTCCATCCAGGGGTCTGGCTCCCTCTCCAGCACAGTTGGGAGGTGCTCAGCACTGGGGCCCTGAATGAGCACTACAGGAGGGTGTTTCTTCCCCCTTGGCCAGGTTCTCGACAGACACAAAGGGGCTGTTTTGGGTGCTATTTCTTGTTTCTCTTTACCTCCAGCTTGCTGCCTGCCACTCTCACTGGTCACCAGGACTGACAAGTGGGGAGGCTTGGAAAGTAGCCTCATCGATAGTGGATGTCATTGTGTGCTCCCTGTGAAGGGAGGATGTGTGGCTGAGGCCAGACACTGTGCTCAGGGAGGCCTGGGAGTCCCCAGAGTAGTGCATAGGAGCTTCTGTCCTCAGCTGATGCAGAGTCCTGGGCCACAGGGGTTGTGTCTGTGTCTGAATGCTGATTCCACCCTAGTTCTTGAAAACATAGCTTATTCTTTATTCTCTTTGAAACAGAAGGGTATAGAAACTAGCGTAAGAATGTGTGAAGGGGCTGTGGATCCTTCTTGGCCTGCCCAGCATGGAGGGGCCACGGGCCTTCTGTCACTGGGCCAGGGCAGGTGCCCTTGGTTTAGGGAACCTGAGGGGGCTTGTCCCTGTTGTGGCTTCTAGGACTCTGCCCTGGTGCCATGGAGGGGAAGACCAGACCAGAAGGGGTTCAGAAGTCGAATAAACGAAGAAGAGTGTGGCAGTGCTTGGGAATCTTTGCGCATGTCATCTCATTTAATCCCCTAACAGCAGCAAGGGTGAGAGGCTTGAGTGGGTCAGGAAATGTGTCACACAGTAAGTGAGAGCCAGGAGTTCTGATTTCAAGTCCAGCCACCCCCTCTTGTCCTAAGCACTGTCTGTGCATGTGTGTGTTTGTGTCTGTCTGTCTGTCTGCCCGTCAGTGTATGCTGCCTCCACGTGGGCAAGGCACATTCTCTGTTTTTTCATTACGCGCCGGAGCAGGCGCCCAGTGCAGGCCCCGTCATTGTTGCTGACTAAGTGCTTAATGGAGATGTTGCTGCTGATAAACCACAGTGGCAGAGACACAGGCAAGCTGGCCAACATCAAAACTGGTTTTTGTTTATAGATAAGGAGAGGTTTTATTCTGTGGGTTCCAGAGGTGAGGTCCCCAAATCCCAGAAAGAATGAATTTAAAGTGAAAGATGTGTTTCTCTCTGGGGCTGGAGAATCCTGCCTCCCTCCCTGACAGCTAGCCACTGTCCTCATCTGCCGTGGAGGACCCCCAGCTGCCGCTGGAATAAACAGTGTTCTCCCCACTCCAACTGTTCACATTTCCTCTTTTTGTTCTTCACATTTTTTTTACTGGAGCTTGATTGTGGGATGTTTAAAATAATTCACAAAATATGGATGTTAAGTAGAGGAATCTGGAGAAGAGCTCCCAGAAACGTAATGACCTAAGCTGCAAAAATGTAAAATGCACTTGTGTGGCTGTGCCTGCAGTGACTTCCTACTTAATTAAAACTGGGCACGGATATGATATCATGGCCTTGGCAATAAATGCTCTAGGTAAAAAATTCAGCCACATGTATCCAAGTAATAAGTAGTTTCAAGGATTGGGTGATGATTGGACTAAATTGTAACCTAGTCTGAAGTGCAGGGATTTGACAGTTTTAGAGGGTGTTTGTGTGTGAGCCGTGTATAGGTGTTGCTTATGTGCTCCGCAGAACACAGATGGAGCCCGAGGAGGAATGTTTAGTGTTTCTAGCACTGGAGTGCAAAAGAGAGCAGGTGTTAACCACAGCACATATAATCGTTGCCTACCCTAAAGATTGTTGAATTCTTTGTTGTTCCTTCATGGATCAGGGAAGGAAAGCAGGTAGCAAGTTATGATCATAAATATGACATAAATGTGATCCTTTAGAATTACGTGTTATAGCACTTCAGGTTTTGATGTGCCTGTGACTGAAGTCCTTTTAGTTTTGCAGGGTTTAAGAGCCTAGGCAGGGCCCCTGTTGAGGCTGAGCAAGCTGGGCACTGCCCTGTCTCCGCTTTTCTTTGGGCAGCCACTGAGGGGCTGCTGCCAGGTGGCTGATGAGCCAGCCGTCTTTGCACCATGCCTGTATGTGGGGTTTTTTTAAATGCACTACCATTGCATCATCACCCAACTTAAGGCTGGGAGGAAGTCAGAATGCCACCTTGCTGCCACTTTCTTTCATTCCATTGTCTGTGCAACCACATGCCCTGTTGGCCTTCTGGAAATCCCCTGTAGGGTTTTGGGAAAGCATTTTAAGAAAGATTCTTTTGCACATGGTCCAATTTTCAAGACACTTGAGCCAGGATTGTTGGTCATCTGCCCACGAGTCCCTTTTCTTCTGCACATCTATTTTCCAGGGGATTTCAGAGAAGGTTCAGCAGTTAAACCCACCCCACTCCTTTGTTAGTATTCCTAGTGGTTTACAAGCCCAAGTAACTGGAAGCATTTGTCAGCTTCTTCAGGGCATCTTCAAACTGGGACACCAACCTTTGAAGATCAGGAAAACATTATGGGGGGTGGCCTTTGTTACTGCTGGTGGTGGTATGTGCACCGATGATGCAAGAAAGAGGATGATGAGCTTAGTTTCCACACACAAGCCAGGGAGGTGCAAGATTTCCAGAGAGGGAGAGAGAATTGACACCCTGTGGCTCTTCATTTACAGATAGTCTCTGGGTTATGAACAAGATAGGTTTGGTTCTGTAGGTTTGTTCTTAAGTTGAATTTATGTGTAAGCTGGGACAGGTACCTGTTACCTTTTGTGTAGTGCAAGTCATTCGTCAGTCAGATGTGCTTGTACCACATCTTCTGTGCAAATCTCCAGTGCTAAGGAAAGGGATCTCAGGATGAGTAAGACCTAGTTCCTGCTCTCAAGCTGCTCACAGGTTAGTGGAGGGGACATAGTTGAATGTAGACGTTACGGTATTATCCTGAGAAAGTAGAGAATCTAGAACTGCCAGGCCCTTCCTATTGTTCAAGACGTACTCTCTGGCCACCAGAACAGCATGGGCAGAGACCTGCTGACTTGGAATAGTGTGTCCCTATGTCTGAGGAAGAGTTCCCTGGAAGCCTGTGTGAGGTTTACGCACATAGCCCAATTACAGAGAAATGTCTCTCATGGTCCCTTCTTGCCAGAGCACTCTGCAGAACCTCATGCCAAGTACACCTTCAGCTCACACTAGCAGCAGGATCCCTGCTCTTTCAGGCCTTGTACTGCCTGGGCTGAATTATATACTCTCTACCACTGATACTATCTTAGTCTTTTCAAATTGGAATTTATAAGAAGCTATTAAAGTTCTTGGAATAAAGGCACTTCAGAGCATGGATAGCTTGAAATAATTCTTCCGTCATCTAGAAATTAGCAAATTTTACTTTTGAAGGAGATGGGGATAAACACGCAGTGGTCAGCCAGAGGGGGAGGGATTTGCCAGCACTTGGGATTTCCCTGTTCTTGTTTGTGGAGAGACACTGGCAAGGATTTAGTTCCCAACTTGGTAATCTGTGGTACCCTATTTACTCATTTTGCTGGATGTAAACATTTCCCTCCTGTGTCAATGGTGTATTTATGCCATCGCTCACATTTCATGTATTCTGTGCATGTGAGGACCGACCTCTTCAAAACTGTCGACTTCATCATTCAAGTGCTGCCCAGAAATGAGATCTTGATGCCCCCCAAATGAATTATGAAAAGCTTTTCATAGTAGTATAATTGATCCACTGTTGGCCACGCTTATGAAAAAAATCAATGTTAACACGTTAATATTTCATGAGTGCCCACGTTGCCAGCTCCTTGCAATGGGACCAAACTATGAAGAATGAGAATTGTTTCACAATAGCCCAGCACATGGACAGAGTGCCAGGAAAGAGAGTTTGGGGTTGACTTTAAAGTTTGAAGTGCAGCAGGGCCATTGAAAAAACAATCCTCTGACTCATGTCAGATTGTTATAATTATTTAATGCCCACAATGCAGCCTTGTCCCCACGGATTTATACTGGAGAGGTTTCTTACCCACACATTGTGGTTATCAGTTGCAAAGAAAGCAGCGTTTGTTTATAATGACATGGGGTATATCTGGATGGCAAAGAAAACACTGCAGATTCTGTCTTCCTAGGAAGGAGGCAGGAATTTGGCAGACAACCTATAGGAAATTGGGAGACATGCTCTCATTACTTTTCATATATGTGGGTGGTTGCATCTAATAACCATTAAACACCTTTTGTTTTTGACTTTTGTCTCAAACTCCCGAGAGAACAAAATCGCATGTTGATTTTTCATCCCTCTGTTACTGCACAGCCGTGTGCCCCCGGAGTGCAGCTCAACTCGGCCTTCCAATGTGTCCTTTAAAATGCCTTTCTGTAGCTTTTGCATCCTGCCTCCATTAAATTTGGGGTCACAAATATTGTCTAGGGAACCACTGGTAACATTTTTATAAAAAGTGACTGTGACTGTGTTTTAAACAGTTCCCACATGGCCACATCTCACTAAGCTCTTCTAAAGGACACTGGAATTTTTTCAGAGATGAAAAATAAAGTTGAGGAAGTAAGGCTTTGGGGCTTCTCTGGGGACATGTCTGGTTTGGAGATCATGGGTGGTGCTAAGGACCCAGAGTCAGGGCATTCAGCTCTTTGGGAGATGAAAGCTCTGTGAGTCAGAGAGGGTCAGTCAAGTCCAGCTCCTCAGAGCTGCCCTTCTGTCTGTGCCTTCCTCGGATGCCCTCCCTCTTCCCTCGCTTGGAACTCTCATAATTGTCATTGCTGTCAAAGGGAGTTCAATATCAATGGGTTTCTTAAGCTTAGAGGGCAACAGGGAGGCATTGAACCAGAGTAGTGTGAAATTGTCCACAGGCACTCACAAGCTGGGGTGTGCAGATGCAATTTATAATTGCACCGGAAATACTTGTAACCTTTATCACGTTTAGTGGTGGAAATGAGAAAATCTATGTGAGTCAGCTTAGCACTGACTTGGGACCAATATGAAGCAACTGAATCCTCTTAGGTTTTGCAAGAGAGCTACAAATAGAAAGCAGACACAATACACAGGCTAAAGAGTACCAGTAGTAAATACATTTTGAACTTCAAATTAGGACTCAGAGTATATTGAAGGATTTTTTTGTTTTGTTTTGTTTTTTGGTTCAATAGGAAGTCTGGGAGTCAATAGGAATCTGAGGTACCTTTGATGGTTTATGGAGACCCGAGAACCTAAATGTTGGTACTAGGATTGTCCTGGAAAATCTGGAACGTATGTTGATTGAAATAAAAACAGTGGGCAGTTGGAGCCCAAATAGAAATTTGCATTTCTCTGATGATTATGGACAATGAACATTTTTTCATGTTTGTTAGCCATTTGTCTGTCTTCCTCAGAGAAGATTCTGTTCCTGTCTCTCTTTTTTTAATTTTTGAGACAGAGCCTCAAGCTGTCCCCCTGGGTAGAGTGAGTGGCATCACAGCTCACAGCAACCTCCAACTCCTGGGCTCAAGCGAGTCTCCTGCCTCAGCCTCCCAAGTAGCTGGGACCACAGGTGCCTGCCACAACACCTGGCTATTTTTTTTTTTTTTTTTGGTTGCAGCTGTCATTGTTGTTTGGCGGGCCTGGGCTGGATTCCAGCCTGCTACCTTAGGTGTATATGGCTGGCGTCTTAGCCACTTGAGCCATAGGCGCCGAGCCCTGTTCATGTCTCTTGCCCAGTGATCGATTAGAGGGAATATTTTTTAATTTTTAAAATACTATTTTTAAATTACCTGCATGAGTATCCACTTTACAGTCCCTTGTTTAAAACAGTGCATTTATACTGGTTGGGCGCAGTGGCTCACAACTGTAATCTTAGCACTTTGGGAGGCCAACGTGGGAGTGTCACTTTAGGTCAGGAGTTCAAGACCAGCCTGAGTAAGAACAAGATCCTATCTTTACCAAAAATAGAAAAACTAGCTAGGTGTGTATTCCCAGCTGCTTGAGAGGCCCAGACTGGAGGATTGCAAACAATCTTACTGGCTTGGCGCCTGTGGCTCAATCGTCTAAGGCGCCAGCCACGTACACCTAAGGTGGCGGGTTCAAATCCCCAGCCTGGGCCCACCAAACAACAATGATGGCTGCAACCAAAAAATAGCCAGGCATTGTGGCGGGCGCCTGTGGTCCCAGCTACTTGGGAGGCTGAGGCAGGAGACTTGCTTGAACCCAGGAGTTGGAGGTTGCTATGAGCTGTGATGCCACAGCACTCTACCCAGGGTGATAGCTTGAGGCTTCGTCTCAA
>CAUYQV010134775.1:0-13180 GCA_963574575.1 Galagoides demidoff | reverse complement strand
TGGTCCCAGCTACTTGAGAGGCGGAGGCAGGAGACTCGCTTGAGCCCAGGAGTTGGAGGTTGCTGTGAGCTGTGATGCCATGGCACTCTACCCAGGGGGATAGCTTGAGGCTCTGTCTCAAAAAAAAAAAAAAACCAATTTAAATTAACACGATTATAGCTTAATTATATAAATTATAAACCAAGAATGTAACTCTTTGTATCAATCTTGAGTTGTGGATGACTAGTTAGTATAATGTCATTAGGTTTTAATTAAATACTTGACATTTTAATTTTGTCATAGTATTTTCACGTTTTAGAGCCAGTATTATTTTTCTGATTTCATACATTTTAATGAAACTTTGAAACACGTGCAGTCACTTTGCCTGTAGGCCCTAACAGAGAAAATGTTCTGTCTGACAGTAGCAATGATCCTGACTTAATGCTCGATGTTGGTGTTGCAGGCGGGTCTTCCCAGCCTTTTAGTATTGGTGCTGGTGCTGACAGAACATTTGTACTGAAAGTGCCCTCACAGCTCTGCAAACCCAGTTCCCCAATTACATGTTAAAGAAAGCCAAGGTACAGAGAGCAGCAGTCACCCAACATCATTGTCATCACCATTATCACCACACTGCCACCTGTTTATCTAACATCTCCCAGGTGTGTATATCTGAAGCTACAGAAAAGGATCAAATGTGCTTGCAATTTGTTGACATAATGAGTCCTGCAAGGAGTTGGTGGCAGAGCTGTGACTGGAGCTCATGTCTCTCTCTGGACTCCCAGGCCAGGGCTCATCCCAGTTTACTGTGGCCTCTTCTGTCCCCCAGTCACATGGGGGTGTCTGTCTTTATTTGATATGGTAGTTGGGGGTACAGATCTTAACAGACAAAATGATCATGTCCTTGACAGCAATGGTGATTTGGGCCTAATGCTCAGTGTAGATGTCGTGGTGTTATCTGGGATGGGTGTCAGACAAGATAAGTTACGAAAAATAGCTCCTAGAAAAGGATCTGATAGGTCTGGTCTGGGCTGATCATCTGTGACTGGGGGCAGAGCCGTATGGGAGTGTGGAAGCTCCTGCTGGAATCAAGGGCTTAGAATCAGAGGAGGGGCTGGGCACAGTGGCTCACATGTGTAATCCTAGCACTCTAGGAGGCCGAGGCAGGAAGATCACTTGAACTAAGGAGTCCAAGACGAGCCTGAGCAAGAGTGAGATGCATCTCTACCAGAAATAGAGAAAATTAGCTGGGCATTGTGATAATCCCCTATAGTCCCAGCTACTCCAGAGGCTGAGGCAGGATTGCTTGAGCCCAGGAGTTTGAGGTTGCTGTCAGCTAGGTGACACCATGCACGTTAGCCTGGGCAACAGAGTAAGACCATCTCAAAAAAAAAAAAAAAAGAAAGAAAGAAAAGAAAGAAAGAAAGAAAGAATTGGTGGAGGAGCAGTTCTCCAAAGGAAGATTGCTTTCCCAGAGGAAGGGACGGCATGTCAGGCGGCAAAGCAATAAGCATCCTCTACAATTGTAGAAGCTCATTAAAAAAGACACTGAAGATGTTGAAAGAGGAGAGAGGCTCTGCCTTACTGGGATTAGGAGCAGCATCCTACGCTTGGCACTTACGATGGAAAATGAAGGGGAATGAGTTCATCAAGGCCCCGGGGCAAGAGAGCAAAAGGCAGTGTGATACATGCAGGAGGTAGCTGAGCTTGTCTAGAAATCAAGCTGAGTACAAATAAGGGAACGGGGAATGAGGTTTCCAGAGGGAAAAGTCAGGAAGGGGCTAAATCCTGGAGAACTGGATGCTGGCATCTGTACCTTAAATTGTAGCCATTGCAGATTGGGTTGCCAGATGAAATTCAGGATGCCCAGTTAAATTTGAATTTCAGAAACACAATGAATGTCTGCATGAACAAGTTTATACTAAAAAATTATCATCGTCCTTCTGAAATTCAAATTTAACTGGGCATTCTGCATTTTTATTGGCTAAATCTGGCAATTCTAACTGGGGAGTCAGCGAGGGGTTTTGAGACAAGACTTGCCCAAGGCGGTTGATTCAGTCCAAACTCCAGCACCTCCTGTGTCAGGCCTTGCCAGCTACTTGGCTTCCAGTTCCCCCAGAATGACTAAATTCCCACTGTGGAGTACAATCTTTTAACGCCTCCGTGCTTTCTGCTCTGGCACATCTGTCCTTTGTCACAGCCATTAGATTCAATGCACCGAATGCCCCCTCTGGTTAAAGGTGACCCAGGAGAAAAACTCCCTGGGTTCACTGACACAACCACGATTTAATTCCTCAGTGAGCTGGAATATAAACACAGGCAGACAGTCACAAACAGCAATCACAAATCTCTTCCATGCCCCACCCTTCCCCCATGGCTCAGAGATCATAGGCTGGGCCTCCCTTGGGCTTCCCTGATAGCCCAGATTCCGCAGAGGAGCAGACCCTACAGCCAGGCCCCTGGCGGACCTGTTCTGAGCACACCCAAGACTGCCCTCTCTCAGTGGTTACCTCTTACAGCAGACAGGAGGCTGTTGGGAAAACGCCTGTCCTCTTCAAAGGAGGGACTCATCTGACCTGATCTCAGCCCCAGGTCCTGTCTTGTCCATCCCTTCACACATACTCTACCACAAGATGATTTTTAAAAAGTCAAGCAAGGAGATGGAGTTTGAGGTTCTGCAGAAAGATTCCTAGAAGGTGCCAGAAGCAGCTAGAAGCTTCTTCTCCCCTGAGGCTCCTTCATCTTAACTGTAGCTGGTTTTTTCAACCTGAGGCCAGTCACCGGCTCTTGTGGAGCTTTCAGGCCCCAGCTCACCCACCAGCTCCTCCCAAAGCGGTGCCAGACCCTGCCCCTCAGCCCCACAAGCCGTGGTTCTGTCTGTCACGCTTACCACAGTGTGGCTGAGCTGTTTCTAGACCTCACAATATGGGGTCTGCTTACAGTTAGTGAATATGACTTTTATTTCTGTACTTGCAGGGCCCGACATGGCACTAGGTATAGAACAGATGATCAGTAACAATTTTAAATGGATTTAAAAAATAATTCCAGGAAGGGTGTGGTGGCTTATGCCTGTAATCCTGCACTCAGGGAGGCCGAGGTGGGTGGATTGTCTGAGCTCAGGAGTTGGAGACCAGCCTGAGCAAGAGTGATGCACCCAGCTCTACTAAAAATAGAAAAATTAGCTGGGTGTTGTGGTGGGTGCCGATAGTCCCAGCTACTAGGGAAGCTGAGGCAAGAGGATCACTTTAGCTCAAGTGACTGAGGTTGCTGTGAGCTGTGATAACACTATACCTAGCCTGGGCAACAGAGTAAGACTCTGTCTCAAAAAGAAAAAAAAAATAACAAAAAGAAAGAACAGAAAAGAAGAAGAAAAAAAGAAAATTCTCGCATTGCAGAAGAATATAAAGAAAAAAGTGCACAACGTTTTCTGTCACTTCTCAGTCCCAGCACTCAGAGCTATCCACCTGCATGAGCAGAGCATGGTTCCAGACAGCGAGCAGCCATGTACACACACAGGGCCACATAATCCAGGGCCATAGATATACGCTGTCCTGTGCTTTGCTCTTTTATTGTAGCAATATATCTTTTTTTTTTTTTGAGACAGAGTCTCACTATGTCACCCTTGGTAGAGTGCTGTAGTGTCATAGCTCACAGCAACCTCTAATTCTTGGGCTTAAGCGATTCTCTTGCCTCAGTATCCCAAGTAGCTGGGACCTACAGGCGCCTGCCACAGTGCCTGGCTATTTCTTAGTTGTTGTTGTAGTTGTCATTGTTGTTTAGCTGGCCTGGACCCGGCTCAAAATCGCCAACCTCGGTACATGTGGCTGGCGCCATAACCCCTGTGCTATGGGCACCGAGCCTGTAGCAATACAGCTCAAACTTCCCACATCAGTATGTATGAATATACTTCATTTTATCAAGGCATAAAATATCAAAGTAGAAGTCTAGAAAAGTGTGTTTAAACAATTCTGTATTCATGAATATTTAAATTGCTTTCCTTCCCATTTTAAACAATGCTGTTTGAACAGCTTACTTTTTAAAAACTTATTTTTAATTTTTAAGCAGAAAATAGCTATATCTACCTTTTTGCTCTGATGTAGGAGTTGTTATAGGACAAATTTGTAGAAATGGAATTGCTAGGACATATAAAAGGCATTTAGATTTTCTTAAATGGTCTCCAAAAAGGTGGCAAAAAATTAAACTCCTACCCATAGTGTATGAATCTTTTTCTAGAAACTCTTGTCTTGTAATTTTTTACCATTATAAAAAATATAATTCCCTGTTCTAACTAGCATTAACTTGAATTAAGCTGTATTTAAAACAATGATTTTTGGTCACTTGTATTTCTTTGTTAGTGAACCGCTTAGTTACAGAGTCTTTTGCCCATTTTCCTATGTGGTTTTTGCTCTTTCATACTGATTCACAAAGTTCCTTTAGATATTAAAGAAACTAGCCTTGTCTATATATATTGTAATTTTCCCCCAGTTTGTTGTTTAATTTATTTATTATTCTTTCTTATTTATTAATTTTTGTCACATGAAAGTTTTACATTTAAATGGTCAAATTTTTCCTAGCTTCTGAGCATATATGCTTATTAAAAACAAATGACTAAATGAAAGAATAAATAAACTCCCATGGCACTCATCGTTTGTTCCATATTTTAGAATTTACACACTCAGATTATCATTATTATTTTATGTAAGGTAATATTACTTCCTCATTTATACAGAAAGCAGGAGCTGTGATTGGGACCTTTCTGTAAACTCTATAGTACATAGTAGAGGAATCACTAAATTCTTGGAGTCTGCCCAAGTACCACCCATGCCCCAAGACCCAGCTCCCAGGCCTCAGGCCCGTGCAGAAGGGAGATGCCCTTCCCGCACCTGCTCCGGCTCGGTCCTCCACCTGTGGTCAGAATGTTTGTGTATCCCCCCAAATCATATGCTGAAATGTAACTGCCCTGCCAAGGTGACAGTGTTTGGAGATGGGGTCTTTGGGAGGTAATTAGGTCATGAGGGCCCTGACCAGTGCAGACTCTCTGAAAAATAAAAATAAAAGAGGCCCAGAAGGCTCCCTTGCCCCTTCTGCTGTGTGAGCACACAGGGAGAAGATGGTCATCTATGGACCAAGAAATGGGCCCTCCCTTGACACTGACTCTGTTGGCCCTTGACCTTGGACTTCCCAGCCTCCGGAACAGTGAGGAATAACTTTCTGTGGTTACAAGCCACCCAGTCAAAGGCATTCTCCTATAGCAGCCCAGACTGTCTAAGACACTGCACAACAGCCCCCGAGCAGGAGGCAGCCCCTGGCCCAGTCCATCAGACCCGTGTGGGTCTGAGGCTGGAAAAGTCCGTGAAGCTCTGCTCAATGCCTGTTGGCAGCGTGTGGTGGGATTGTGACCTCGTGGGGGACCTCCACACATTCCTGCAGGCTGAGCGCTGGGAGTTCGGGGAAGGGGTGGCACTCTATCTTTAGGCACACAGTGGCAGTGCTGCAACCAAGATGGCACGTGTTCCTGCGCAGGTCTGGCCAGCCCCACCTGCTATGCCCTATGACATGCTGCCCCTACCCCCTGGAGCCCAAGCTGGAGAGGCCAGGACAGCCTGGGCTCCAGGACATACCTCACTTCCTGGGCTTGGTCTCTTTCCTGATGAGCTGCCTCATGCCTGGGGACGCCCTGGTCATTCCCCTTCCACCTGCACAGATGCTGTTGTTTTGTGTGTGGACCCCAGACTTGTGCCTGGGGCCCTAGGACATGCCAGCCTTCCTGCTGGCCTCCCCCACATGGCCTGTCAAAGACAGTGACAGAGCCCCAGTGGGACCCTCCTTCCTGTCCGAGTCCATTTAGGCTGCTGTAATAAAATACCATAAGCCTCGGGGCTTATAAACAACAGAAGTTTATTTCTTACACTGACCCCTGGAAAAGTCCAAGACCAATTTGGTGTCCGGTGATGGCCTACTTTCTGGTTCACAGATGTGTCCTTACACAGTGGAAAGGGGAAGACAGCTCTCTGGGGTCTCTTCATTAGGGACCAATCCCAGTCATGAGGGTTCTGCCCACAAGAGTGCGTCACCTCCCAAAGGCCTTGCCTCCTGATGCCGTCACGTTGCTTACTCGGTTTCAACATACCAATTTGGGGCGACATGAGTGTCTGTTGCTATAAGATATTCAAGACTCTGCTCGATCCTTTATACACATTAGCTCCTTAACTGTTCACCAACAACACTTAGGGAGTAGTAGCATATCCCCTCTTACAAATCAGGAGGCCAAGGGGGAGGGTCATGAAGTTTGCTGTTTGAGATCTCCTAGCCTCCAAGGAGCAGGGCTGAGATTCCAACCTGTCTTGTCTGAGGCTCCACCTGCTGCACTGAATTCCTTCTGGGGCCTGCTGTGGGCCTGTCCCCCCAGATGTCACACCTCCCCCCCATGCCTCCCCAAAGCCTGGGTGGTTCCCAGTCCTTCCACCGCCCCCCACCCCAGCAACCTACAGCCATCCTGAGGGAGAAGAGTTACTTTGCCTCCATCCTTGCAGATTTCTGCAACTATAAACACAAAGGGGGGGGCAGGTCGCATCCGGTTCTCCATCCCACCCCTTGTCCCCCCTAAAAGGGGAGAAAACCTGGGCTAGTCAGAAAGCCCTGGAAGCAGAACATGCAGCCTTTCCCTGGTCTCTCCAAGGCTCTCCAGACCACACCTCTTGGAGACCGACTTGATGCCCACCCACCTCACTCCCCATCCCCCTTACTCCTCCCCAGGGAACAAAGGCAGTGAGATGCCCTGGGCAAGGGTTGGCACATTCCTCCAGCAGCCTGGCAGGCACTCAGACCTAAAGGAAGGAGCCGCTAAGCTGAGAGAATGGACTCTTTTCTCCCCCTTTGTTTCACCCTAGAAAATTGTTTAGTCATCGAATGAAGCAACTTATGAATACATTATTGTGATAGATTCAAATAGAGGCATGTAGAGTAAAATCCTGAAGCTCCCCGGAAGCAACTCCTAGCAGTACGGAATGTCTCACACACATATAAAGACAGATGTGATGTAGTATGTAAAGTGCTACGGTGTCATTACTTCCTTTTTTTATTTGTATTTTTACATATTAAATTTGACTTGGAAAAAATGCCAAGGGAGAATATAGAGGTTTCTATTTCTTATGGAGTATCTCACAGCAGGATTTAAAAATCTTAGCTTCTGGGCTCTCAAATGATGGTTCTTGAACCCCTAGGGATATCCAGAACCCTTCAGGGAGGCCTGAAGGTACACACTAATTTTCATAATAATACTAAGGTGCTCTGCTCGGTTCACTGTGCAGAAGCTTTGCATTGATGGAGCAAAAGCAGCAGAGGGTAAACAGCTGGCGCCACAGCATGGATCAAGGCAGAGACCCCAACCTACTCTAGCGCTCATTGTCTTCCTCACACCTGGGACAGTGAGAAAAAAAAGCTAGTCTCACTTAAAAATGTCCCTGATGAAGCCTTCGACTTACTAATTAAAAAAACCTCAACCGTTAAGCACATGGCCTTTTAATATTCTGCATGAGGAACAGGGAAGTGATCAAAAGCACACTTTACGCATGCTGAAATGTGACATTTGTCTGAAGAGAAGCACTGGAGTGATGCAGTTGCAAACTGATACCTGCATTTTTCTTGGAACATGATTTTTGCTTGGAAAGGACAACTGACAAATAGATGCTAGTTATTCAGACTTGCATGCCTGGCAAACATTTCCATAAAAATCAACCAACTGAGTCTGTCACTTCAAGGAAAACAACTGACAGTATTTGTTGACAATGATGCAATTTGAATTCTCAACTGAAAAATTCAAATTTGGAAAACTATCTGCTAGCCTGAGCTAAGCCTCCCAGTACTTAAAGACTGATGAGCTGTGGGTAAAGATTAATGAGTATGGTTCTTAATATTATATGACAAAATATGTCAACACTTGGAAGCTCTACATAACTCAGAGAACCAATATTTTCCAAACAATAAAGGCATTCTGTTCCAAAATCGTTCAGGGATAAAAGATCCATTCAAAGCACAAGATAGACAATGAATTTTAATGTAGCAGAGTATAAAAAGTTTATTGATAGAAATTCAGATTCTCAGGCAGTGCCTGTGGCTCAAAAGGGTAGGGCTCCAGACCCATATGCCTGAGGTGGTGGGTTCAAACCCAGCCCCAGCCAAAAAAAAAAAAAAAAAAGAAGAAGAAAGAAAGAAATTCAGATTCCCCGTGGCCACTACCACTTGGGTGGCGCCGGTGGCTCAGTGAGTAGGGCGCGGGCCCCATATACTGGGGGTGGCAGGTTCAAACCCAGCCCCCGCCAAACTGCAACAAAAAAATAGCTGGGCATTGTGGTGAGTGCCTGTAGTCCCAGCTACTCGGGAGGCTGAGGCAAGAGAATCGCCTAAGCCCAGGAGTTGGAGGTTGCTGTGAGCTGTGTGATGCTGCCACGGCACTCTACCGAGGGCGGTAATGTGAGACTCTGTCTCTAAAAGAAAAAAACAACAACAAAAAAAAAACCAAGAAACTACCACTTATTGAAGTTTTATGTAATGTCCAAGAAGAATATTCACAATTATCCAAAAAGACCATTAAAATATTCCTTTACTAAAAACCTGCTAGCTGGTGGCGCCTGTGACTCAAAGGAGTAGGGTGCCAGCCCCATATGCCAGAGGTGGTGGGTTGAAACCCAGCCCCAGCCAAAAACTGCAAAAAACCCCCAAAAAACAAAAAAACAAAAAAACCTGCTAGTTGGGCGGCGCCTGTAGCTTAGTGGGTAGGGTGCTGACCACATACACTGAGGCTGCTGGGTTCGAACTTGGCCCAAGCCAGCTAAAAAAACAATGACAATTGCAACAAAAAAATAGCTGGGCATTGCGGTGGGTGTCTATAGTCCCAGCTAATTGGGAGGCTGAGGCAAGAGAATTGCTTAAGCCCAAGGGTTGGAGGTTACTGTGAGCTGCGATGCTAGAGCACTCTATGAGGGTGACAAAGTGAAACTCTGCCTCAAAAAAACAAAAACAACAACAACAAAACCCTGGTAGCAGTTCTTTAGATACTGTAACCAAACCAATAGATCACAATGATTGAATGCTGAAGCAGGTATGAGGATCTAACCTTAAGTGTGACCCACTGCCACTCTTCTCAGGAAATCTATTTTTGTTTTGAAAAATAAAACCATCTGTGCAATTTCTGAACAGTCAGTGAGTGATTCCAGGTTTTAAATAGTTTGTAAATTTTCAGTTTCTAAACACTTTATCATCAACTCATGATTTTTTTTTTTTTAGATAGTCTCACTTTGTTGTCCTCTGTAGAGTGTGTGGCATCATAGCTCACAGCAACCTCAAACTCTTGGGTCAAGCAATCTTCTTGCCTCAGCCTCCCCAGTAGCTGGGACTACAGGCACCTGCAACAACCCTTTGGCTAATTTTTTTTTTTCTATTTTTGGTAGAGATGAGTCTGGCTCTTGCTCAGGCTGGGCTTGAACTCCTGAGCTCAAGCAATCCACCTCCCTCAACCTCCTAGAGTGCTGGGGTTACAGGTGTGAGCCACCACACCTGGTCCACTCGTGATTCTTGAGTTAAAGCATTTTAATTCCTTTCTCTGTTCAGTTGTTAATGCTGAAATCCATTCATATTTAGTTTTATAACCTTCTCTCTGTTTTTCTTTTTTTGGGTTTTATATATTTATTGCTTATAAATTTTTCTGTTTGTCATGGAAACATCAGAGTAGAATATTAATACATTTCAGTTTAGTTCCGTAACATGAGAAATTTTTCAAAAATATTAAAAAAGGTGGACTGGAGCTTGTTCTTTGTGAATAAAAAATTAAAGTTATTTTTCAGAAAACTACATTAATGTCTAAAGGGTTATTATTAAGTTAATTAATCTGTATTAAAAATTTTGTCAGTTTTAATTTCCAATACAGTAAATATTAACAGATATGATCCGTGCAATTAAAAGGTCTTTGAGTTCTTTGATAATAGTTTTTTGTTTTATTTTTTCTTTTTTAAAAATTTCTTTCACTTAGACTCAGAAACTTAGATGATATTTAAGGACGTAAAGATGTCATGAGTTCAAAACCGTTGCTGTGCATGGTGTGCTCTGAGCTGTGGAGGCAAGTTGTAATATTTGAGATTGCTTTGCCCAGAACAGGTAGCTCAAGAATCATTCGGAGACCAAATATTTCTTGAAATTATCTGTGTTCCTGCCTCTGGCAGACCCTCCTCAATGCTGATCTACTAAGATTAAGTATAAATTTGGATCAGTATACTCTGAAGGAGGACACAAGGGAGCAAAGTGCTTGATTTTATTACACCTTTTTAGGAAACTCAGAAGCCTAGTTTTACAAACTTACAGATACCCATTGTGTTGTGGGGAAAATGTCCTCTTTAGCCTTGCTCCTCACAAGTATGGTCCACCAACCAGTGACATCAGCATCATCTGTCACTTGTCAAAGATGCAAATTCATGATTCTTCACCCCAGACTAAGTTAGAATATACATTTTTTTTTTGAGATGGAGCCTCAAGCTATCCCCCTTGGCATCACAGCTCACAGCAACCTCCAACTCCTGGGCTCAAGCGAGTCTCCCACCTCTGCCTCCCAAGTAGCTGGGACTATAGGTGCCAGCCACAACACCCAGCCATTTTTTGGTTGCAGCCATTGTTGTTGTTTGGCGGGCCCGGGCTGGGGATTCGAACCCGCCACCTTAGGTGTATGTGGCTGCTTAGCTGATTGAGCCACAGGCGCCGAGCCTAGAATATACATTTTAAGAAGAACTCTAATTTTTATGCACAAAAGTTTGTGGAGAACATTCTCTAATAGGAAAATTTTATAATCTCAAGTCTAAAATTCTAAAGCGCTTCTAATTTCCAGATGGTCGGCAGGCTATTTGGATCAATTCTCCTACAGAAAAGAACTAAAAAATGTGGATAAGATATATCATCATAAAAGCATTAAAGAGATATTAAGACAGCAAGAAGCCAGCACATCAGAAATGAAAAGAACATTCATTCAGAAAGGCAAGCCTGAATTAGAGGTGTTTTTGTCCAAGGTCATTTGCTAAATCCAGAAAATCAGAATCCAAGTTTGACAGATTCTCAGGGTGAGAGATAAAGAATTAAAAGCTGGAAGTGGAAAACCACTTGGGTCTGAAATTCTCAGGCCTTGAATTTAGTAATATTCCAGGTGCCCAGAAAAAAACAAATACAGGCTCAGTGCCTGTAGCACAATGGTTATGGCGTCAGCCACATGCACAGAGGCTGGCAGGTTTGAAGCCAACCTGAGCCAGCTAAACAACAATGACAACTGCAACAAAAAATAGCTGGGCACTGTAGCAGGCACCTGTAGTCCCAGCTACTTGGGAGGCTGAGGCAAGAGAATCGTTTAAGCCCAAGAGGTGGAGATTGCTGTGAGCTGTGGTGCCACAGCACTCTACCCAGGGTGACATGGTAAGAGTCTGTCTCACAAAAAAAAAAAAAAGAAATAAAATAAAATTAAATTAAATTAAAAAAACAAATACAATTACTCTTTGAGGAAGTTATCTTTATCATTGGCAGCAAATTATTCCTACAAGTAATTTTTAAATACGATGACCAGCACTATCATAGATAACCATAGGCTGCCAAGGAAACTAGGCTTTCTGAGTATGAATCAGACTATAAGATGGTTATATTAACTAACAAAATAAGAGCCTGACTTATTAGATACATCTTCAGGCAATAGGGATCCATCAAAAGTCATATAGAAAATTTGAAAAAGAACTTAACAGAACTTGTAGAAGTAATAAAACACAATAATTGAAATAAAACTGAAAAGGATCAATTTCGTAGCAGACTGTACACGGCAGAAGAGATATTAATGAATCGTAAGATAGAAGAACTTTCCCAGAGTACAGAATAGAAAGATAAAAAGATGGAAAATCCAGGTGAAAAGGCAAGAGACGGCTCAGTGCCTGTGGCTCAAGTGGCTAGGGCGCCAGCCCCATACACCTAAGGTGGCAGGTTCGAATCTAGCCCGGACCCACCAAACAACAATAATGGCTGCAACCAAAAAATAGCTGGGCGTTGTGGCAGGCACCTATGGTCCCAGCTACTTGGGAGGCTGAGGCAGGAGACTCACTTGAGCCCAGGAGTTGGAGGTTGCTGTGAGCAGTGAAGCCACAGCACTCTACTCAGGGGGACAGCTTGAGGCTCTGTCTCAAAAAAAAAAAAAGTCACAACGAATTCCATGCTGGATAAACAAAATGAATCTACACTTAGATAAGCCACTGTGAAACTTCAGAGCAACCACCAAAAAACGAAACTTTAGAAGTAGCCAGAGAGAAAAACAGACAGGAACAACAGTAAGGCTGAGAGCTCACTTCTCTAAGCCACAACAGAAGCCAGCAGGTAACAGAGTTCAGTAAGCTGACAATAACTGCTAATTCAGATTCCTGCTCTCAGCACAAACATCTTCTAACAATAAAGACAAAATAAAGATAGTTTCATATAAAGACAGATGAGTTTGTCACAAAGACCCAAATCCCAAAAGATAAACTTCAGGTAGAAGAAAGATAACTCAAGTTGGAAAGTCTGTGGTACAAAAAGAAATTAGGAACAAAGAAACTGGTAAATGTGTGAAAAATTGAACACTGACTATATTAGGTACTGATAATAATGCCCCATAGGGTTTAAAAACAGAATTAAAGTATACGACAATTACATATGAGTTGAGAGAGAAATAAATGGTATTAAAGAGAGGAAGGAGGGGGAACATATTGATTGATGTTAGACTTAGTTTTTTTTTTTTTTTTTTTTTTTTTTTGAGACGGAGCCTCAAGCTATCCCCCTGGGTAGAGTGCCATGGCATCACAGCTCATAGCAACCTCCAACTCCTGAGCTCAAGCGAGTCTCCTGTCTCCGCCTCCCAAGTAGCTGGGACCACAAGTGCCTGCCACAATGCCCGGCCATTTTTTGGTTGCAGCCATCAATGTTGTTTGGCGGGCCCGGGCTGGGGATTCCAACCTGCCACCTTAGTGGCTGGCACCTTAGCCGATTGAGCCACTGGCGCCGAGCCGGGAAGACCTCTTGAGGCCACAAATTAGAGAAACTAGGCCTGTGGAATCCCAGCCTAGTACTCTTAATGGCATGTAGTATGTTTTAAACAATGGGTATAATTTATAGGAACATGGTTGTATGACATGGGATGGTTCTGAGTTCACCTTGT